>JAJOZX010022166.1:0-21881 GCA_023014485.1 Bathynomus jamesi
AAACCTTTGCTATTGTGTTAGATATATCAAAAACTTTTGATAGAGTCTGGCACAAATCTTTAATTTTCAAAACTGCTCTCCTTCGGTTTTTATCCTTCTATCTGTCCCCTTCATCTCTAATTTCCTTTCTGGCCGATCTATAGCTGCCGTTATAGATGGCTACTGTCCTTCTCCTAAAGCTATTAATAGTGGTGTTCCACAGGGCTACTCCTATGACGCACTCTTTTTCTTTTATTCATTAATGGTCTCTTAAACCGCATTTCCTGTCCTAGCCACTCCTATGCCAATGAATCTACTTTTCACTTCTGCACCCGCTTCACAAAGCGTCTCTCTCAACAGTTACTCCATGCTTCGCGTAGGACGCCTATGGTGCACCTGAACTTTAATCTTTTTTAATCTGAGTCGGGCATTTGTTCGAGTGAGGCCCATGGTGTAATGGTTTCATATCTGACCGGCAATCGGAAGATCCGGGTTCGATTCCGGGTGGTTACTTCATTTTTTCATTTGTTTCGTTCTTCTCTCCTCATCTTCGCGGATTATTCTCCTATACAAGCGTCGTTCTTTACGTATATATATAATATATATATATATATATATAATATATATATATATATATATATATATATATATATATATATAGAGAGAGAGAGAGAGAGAGAGAGAGAGAGAGAGGGAGAGGTATATCTTGCAACCTTGTAGATGTTCCGTGCGTCGGTCTCTCTTCGCACAGAAGTCAAGATTGACCCGTCCTCTATTTAATATAAGGATTATTTTGATGTTGATATTATATATGATATTCCTTTCAAGTTCAGAAACTGAAATTCATATATAATATGCATCATAAATATAAAAGGAAAGTGCCAAGTATAAATTACTTCTTCAGGTGTACAGTAGATGTAATCTTTATTTGCACTCATTCAGGAAGTCTGATTGGCAAAGTCTACAAATTATGGTGCGTAATTTTCTCGAGTTTACCATGAATACTTCATATATATATATATATATATATATATATATATATATATATCAGTAAAATCACAGAATAACACGAGATCTTATTAATAAGCTAACAACCACAGGAAAAAAGGAAAAAGAAACACGAAACACCTATTCCTTTCTTGTCCCTGAAGATGTGAATATATCACGAAAGCGCTCGGATTTCGTGTTTCTTTTTCCTTTTTCCCTGTGGTTGTTTGCTTATATATATATATATATATATATATATATATATATATGTGTGTGTGTGTGTGTGTGTGTGTGTGTGGTGTTTCCTTAGTGAATGCAACGCATGTAGTGCATGCCTTCTAAAATGTAAATAAATATTAGGTTTTAGAGCAATATTAAATATATAAACAATCATCAAATACAGAATTTCTTAACACAAAATCACTGAAAGATGGATTGATCTTCCACGACACGGCAAAATGAGCGTTATTTTCCCGTCCTTATGGCATAAAATTCCATCTCAGCTTCTTTTCAGAAGAATCGGTGCATCGGCTTCTCGCCAAAACATACTAAAATGAACCTTATTTGTTGTGAAATAAACAAGTTTATTGTTTATCTAAGTATGTTCACTTAATTTTAGTCCTTTCAACCATTGAAACCTAAATATTGCATGTCAAAAGTTTTAAAAGTCAACTATTCCTAATAATTCATATTCTAAATAGAATCGGTGCAAAATTCGATCTTTATATAATAGAAAATAGGTTTTATCATTGAGGAACTCATCATTTGTTCGATTGAATGCAGTTTTCGATTCCGCTTTTGGCCGTTTCAAAACCTGCTGAGGACAAATGGAAACTCGGTAAATGTCGTTGAGATGCCAAGCCGTTTTTAATTAATTTCAATCTTCATAATAATAATTCTTTAGATAATATTTCTTTATTAATAATTATTTAATAATAATTAATAATTCGGTACTTGTAGGTTATCCCCCCCCCACACCAATTTCGACAGAATATTTTCGTTAAAACTAACGAAAATATCACGACTTAACCTAACCAATTATCAAGGGCGTACAGTTGATCTATTAATTATTAATTATAACATCGTTTGTTTCTGGAATAGTATTTATTATGGCGTATAGATACAAAGTATAAAAATACGATACGATACCCTTTTCTTGCAGGAATATGACGCTTGATTTGTCATCGTGGCAAATAGCATGAAGTCGCAGTAAATTCATTCTGGCTGAAAAAGCAATAATTAAATCGTGCAAAGGATTGGTTTGAATGCCCAGTTTAACCGGGCATTCAATCTAATAGATCAACTGTACGCCCTTCATAATTGGTTAGGTAAAAAAAGATTTTGAAACATTTATTTCGGTATAATAACCATACCAAGAAATTGAAGGTTAAAAACCCTAACTTTCTATTTAAAATGCTAAATTTATATTAAAAAGAAAAATGTTTCACTGTTCTTTCATAACCTTTTCAGTCTCTCAAAGAAACTGAAAATGAATTTGGGTTTACTTTAAAAAGAAAAGTGTGATTTCTACACACGCGTCAAATTATTTTTCTTTTTGGGATATCATCCTGAGTCGGGAAAAACCTTTGGGGACAATTTTGAAAATAAGGGGAATCACTTTTTTGAGTTTATTTAAAATGTGTCGATATAGTAAGAACTTTGTTTAAATTGCAGTTCTTTTATTGTGTTATGAAAGCAATTCTACTAAAAGACGTTTATTCCTGTTTGAATACAACAATCAATTCAGAGTCCTCACATTGATCTTGTGCTATAAAAAAGATAAATTCACAAAATTTGCATTATTATTATTGTCAGCTGGGCGGATACTATAGTCGTGCTGATAAACTCTGCTATCTGAATCGCGTGGTTTCTTTACGTAAATCGTGTTACATTCCTTACATTTAATTGTATACTCCACCCTTATTATCATCACTAATCCTTTTCTTGGCAAGAAAATTCACCCATGTTTTTCGATGAAGAGAATTAAACTAATCTTACTACTTCTGGAAAGAGTTTATTATCAGTATCTCTTACATCTCTTTTTAATATCTGGAAAGCCATAAAATGATTAAATTAACTAATCAGCAGTGATTAAATTAACTAATCAAACCAAATCTAATCTGGAAACACACAAAGTGATTAAATTAAACTAATCAAGCCCAAACTTCCAAAACATAATCAAAAGTTCGCCATACACCGAAATTAACTTTTCGATCAAAAGTCGAACATCAATTACGCCTTCAAGGCAGCCATTTTACTTCCTTTCAATTTTCTTCGAACATCGAGTACCAAAATTTATTTCTTTTAATCAGGAAGCATTTGCGTTTCTAGTATAAAGAACATAAAGAATTTTATCCTGGATGACACCATCTCTCCGGGAGATGTAATTTATTGAGATCTGTTTCTATGGCAACTGTACAACCGAATAATTTTCAAAACTAATTTTTTTAATTTTTGCATTTGTTTTAGTTAAGTAATGTTATCTTTCATGTCATCATCTCTCCAAGTGACATGATTTTACACCCATATATATATATATATATATATGGGATGAATTTCACAATTAAACACATGAAATGAATGAATGATGCAAACTCACAAGGAAAGAGAAAAATGATCCCAAGGCCTTTCGTGTATTCAGAAGAACACCTCGTCAGGGGTTGTTAAAAATACCCGCGGATTGCGGATTGTGGTGGGCTACTGAGGGGACAGTTGGTACGTCCTCTCAGTAGCCACCACAATCCGCAATTAGAAACCATAGTAATGAAAACAACCATCCCCTTCACAAAACTCAGTTCGAAATTCTAACAAAAACCACTAACCTTACAGAACTCCGAATTTTAGAATCTTCGTACATATATAGAAACAAACCCTCCATTAACAACAATAGTTCATATTACAAATTACAGCTCTTCTAACTAACCAACCAATCTACTTTTATAGACATATCATCCCTTCCACTGTAACTGACCATACAGTTTTCTCTCAGTATCTGCCGAATATGGAGGTTGACGTAATCATTGTGTATTTACCAGTTGAGGTAATTTAATTTAATTTAATTTTAATGATTTTAATTTTCTTTTCTGTTGATCTAATTTTAATTATTTATTCTTATTTTTGTTTGAAGGTTTTAAGATTTATAATTCACTGATGATGACAAAAGATTTGTCGAACGTTCGAAGTACAAAAAAATAAACGAAAATGTTTGCTGTGTTGATCCTTCTTTTCATATATATATATATTATATCTATATATATATATATATATATACACCAATACAAAAGAAATAATTTCTTCTATTGGAATCCTTTAAAAAATATTTTAAATTTTAACTTTTGACCGATATTCATAAGAAGAGTTTAGAAACTTAATGACAATAGGATTAAAGTCTTTTGTGTTGTCATGAAAGACATTTGTTTTTATTTATTAGTGTTCGATGTAATACAGTTTCTCTCTAAAATTTTACAGCAAAATAAAATCAATATCGAAGTTTAAAAATTTTTACAATTCAGCAATAATTCATAATTGGTTGGAAAAATATAGAGATAGATTGTTTTAGTACATCTGTATATCTATGTTATTCGAAGTATTCATTCTCTTTCAAATGATTAGATTAATTTTCAAACTAATTATGACATTTTTTCGACAATATACACTCAAAATTGTGTACTCTTTCTGGCTGAGAATATAAATAAGCTTATGAGTACTTTTGCAAATAATTATTTGAAGAGTACGCGTTTAATAGATCAAAAGTACTGTATTTCAAACGATTCATTCTTGACAGTAAATTTTAAAAAATAAATAAAGTATTGTACATTTTGTAGGAACTAAAGAAAATCTCTCCCATTACTTTCAATACACCTTCAGTCCACTGTTTAAAGTTACTCTTTGAATACTCTTGTTAACCTCGTTGCTGTTCCGTGCGTTGGTCAAGCTGGTGGCCCCGCCTCTACAGTAGGTCTGGCTTGGTGGAAGAACGAGTTGCTTTCTTGAGCTCTCCACCGTACATAGCCAGGTACACCCGGCTTATCTGGTACCGTCCTGAGCCAGGCATCTAGTCTTCTCGTGAAGACTTCAACTTTGACCCCTGTAACGTTTCTGAGGTCCTTTGGAAGCTGGTTAAAAAGTCTTGGCCCCTTGACAACCCAGCTACTTTCCTTCAATGTTGAGAAGGTCCCTTGTCGGGCCTTTAATTTGGGAATACTACACATTCTGCCTTTCCTATTTTCCAGTGTTATTTGAATGGTAATTGGGTTTACATAGTTTTAGGTTTGGTACCAGTTTTTCGATCATTTTTCATACGTAGATTATGGTGTACCGCTCTTCTTCTTTCCAGGGAGTACAAATGTAGTTTACGTAGTCTTTCCCAGTAGTTGAGTTCTTTGCAGCCATCAATCTTTGCTGTGAAATGTCTCTGAGTTTCTTCTAGTTTATTAGTTTCTTCCTTTTTATATAGGGACGTCAAAACTGAGCAGTATTCAAGTTTTGGTATAATCAGCATTTTTAGCAGGGGAATCATTACTGTCCTATCCCTTCTTTTGAACGTTCTTAGTACCTGTCCTGCTACTCTTTTTGCTTTATTTATCGCTATCTGATTTTGTGTTTCGAATTTCGCAACATCGTTCATTATTACTCTCAGATCGATCGCTTTCGTGCTTCTCTGAATTTCCTGTCTATCTGGAGCATAATATGCAGTCTAAGTTGCTCTTTTCTATCATATCTCAAGAGCTGAAATTTCTCGGTGTTAAATGTCATATTGTTGTCTTCTGACCATTTGTATATTTTGTCCGTGTCCCTCTGCAAGGCCTCCACTTCATTTACATCGCTGATGTTTCTGCTGATCTTTGTATTGTCTGCAAAGGATGTTACTATATTGTTGCTGTTTACTCCGCTATCTATGTCTGTTAGCATTATAATGAACAGGAGTGGGGCCAGTACTGTCCCTTGTGGTACTGAGCTGCGTACTTCTGATTCTGATGATGATATACTTTGAATTATGACGACCTGTACATTTTCTCTGAGGAAGTTGTAGATCCATTTTCCCACTTTTCCTGTTATTCCCATATATTTCATTTTGTGTGTTATTATACCGTGATCACATTTGTCGAAAGCTTTAGCAAAATCCGTGTATATGACATCGTAGTTGTCATTGCCTTCCAGTGCATCTAGGATATTGTTGTAGTGTTCTATTAGTTGTGATAGGCATGATCTACCTGATCGGAATCCGTGTTGATTTTCGCTGAATCTTTCCAGTGTCTCCAAGAAATCATAAATTTTCTCTGTAACTATTCTTTCAAATACTTTGGTGAAGTGGGACGTCAATGACACTGGTCTAGGGACAATGTTTGCTCTTTTCAAGATGCTCGGTATTTCCCCTGTGTCGAGGGATCTTCTCCATATCCAGTATAAAGGTGTAGCTATTTCATTTTTACAATTTTTAATCAATAATGCGTTCCAATTGTCCGGACCTGCAGTTGAATGTGATTTCATTTATCCTATAGCTCTCGCTACATCTTCTAGGGTAAATTCAAAGTCTGTTATACACTCTCCTTGCAATTTCTCTTTAACGAATGCATCTATGTCAGGTATCGCTTTGTCATTTTTTGGGGTACTAAAAACTGATTCATACTGGGCTCTCAATGTTTCAGATAGTTCTTTTGGATCGTCGGTTAGTTCATTATTTCTCTTTCTTAAGGTCCAAATAGCGGCGCGCGTTTTTGTTTTCCTTTTCGCATACCTATAGGAGTATTTTGGATTTTCCTTTATTGCTTCTGTCGCCTTTTTCCTTTCCCTCTCTGTATGGTCCTTAATCAGGGCTTGTATTTCCCTATCGATACCCTTCAGGTTTTCTTGTATTACTTTCCTGGCATTATCTCCGCAGTTGGCTAACTTCGCCTCCACACTCTTTCTTTTGCAAAATGTTCTTCTCCTTTGCCTCTCTAGCCAGTTCCTCTTTCCTTTTGGCTGTGATTTCGGAGCATATTTTTCTAAAATTCTCAGCATTTTTTCTTACAAGGTTGTTAGCATTTCTTCAGTTGTTTTATTCTCTAAAACTGCTCTCCACTCTATCTGTGCCACTCCACTCCACTCTGTCTGATTGCTTCCCAATTTATAGTCTTGAAGTTTAAGTTAAAGACCCCAAATTTATGTCTTTCCTCAATATGTGTATTGTCTTTTAATGTTGTCGTCATATTTGTTGATATCTCGATTAAGTTGTGGTCTGAGATAATGGTTGGGGTTATTTTTATATCACCAATCAAGTTCGTGTTATTCGTGAATACCAGATCTAGGCAGTTATTTTTTCTGGTATTTTCTGTTATTTCCTGTGTCAGCATAAACTCATTTGTGAGAGCCATCAACATTTTTGTTTGCTCCTGGTCTTCTCTTGTGCCCCCTTTGTCCTGGTGTATATACAAGGGGCGGTCAGAAAATAAGTTTACACGACGTATAATTTCGTAACTATAGGACCTACATTGATTATGTTTGTATCATGTGAATTCGTTAATCATTGTTGGCAACACTGCAAGTCGATTCGGCTGCTCTCTACCGTACATTGGTTTTATGAGTCGGTTATACGAGTCCAGTCGGCTGGAACAGTGCCCTGCCCTACGGAGCAGTCCAGGACGTGTACGTTTAATGGCCGCTCGTAAATGTTTCAGTGTTCAACAATATGCAGCTGCATTGATTGTTGTGCCTTTCTGCATGAAGTCTGCGAGCAAAACGCCTTTGCGGTCCCAAAACACGGTAACCATCACTTTGACAGCGGACCTCACAATCTTGAACTTCTTTGGTCGCGGGGACCCAGGGTGTTTCCATTCCATGCTGGCACGTTTTGTTTCCGGAGTATGGTGATAAACCCATGTCTAGTCTCCTGTGACAATGCGCTCGAGAAATTCTTGACCACTGACAGACTCGGAATATCATTGCAGAAATGACAGGGCACTGTTCCAGTCTGTCATATAACCTTCATGTACAGTTGCCCGCATATGTAATGTTCCTCGCCTCACAGGCGACCCCGTACATGTGGCAACGCCGCAGTGATAGTCAAGGTACCCCAACTGGAGGAAGGTGGGGTGGAGGTGGGACAACCGAGTCCAACAACATATAACACAGACATATACATATCTAAAGGACAAGTGAATGTGCATTCATTGACATACAGGTACATGTGTCAATACAGGTACATATGTCAATACAGGTACATATGTCAATTATATTGTAATGTCTGTGTTCATAAAGATAAACAATTAATATGACCGTATACAGCGTTGAACTCCATGTAGTTTACTAGTCTTATACAGTAATAATGTTCCATTATGATTACTGCATGTCTATATGAACAGCTACCACACTACAACTTTTTATATACTAGTGAATTTGAACCAGAAATAGACATTAAACAACCAATTACAATTACATTACAATAATTTATAATATTTAGAGATTAGCTAGTCGAGAAAATGTAAATTTATGGACAACTTAACTTATTATGCTTTGCTATTTTTGTGAATGTAAAATATTTTCATATAATTACACTTTGAAATGAGTTTGAATTATTATAGTGTTTTTTTGGCGTTCAATTTTCTGTAAATATAGATTTTGTTTTGAATGAAAATTTTAAAATTTCAAATAATCAATAAGAGAATCAGCTAAATTTGCCCGATGCCACTGCCCAAAAAATGGCCGATTCTGCCAATGCCGATGAATCAGTATACCACTAGTTTTTAATGATTTTGCTCATTTTGAGGGCCGGGTTCTTTACTGGTAAATATACTATTCAATTTGATGTAATAACATGTTTTATAGATTTAATGACACACATATCGTTTATACCCTCATGTAATCGAAAGTTTCTTTAAAAATATTATCTTATTTGTTAAACTTTAATACAAAAAATATCTCATCTTCTAATTTTTTTAACAGATAAGATAGTATAATGGCTCCAAATAAAGAAATTTCATACAAGAATAGGTTGAAAATTATTGTTCTCCATAAAGAAGGCAACACTCAAAGACAAATAGCTGCTAAAGCTGGAGTATCATTGTCTACTGTTTGCAAAACACTTTCTCACCACTCACAAACTGGGGATGTAAAGAACAAAACAGGTTGAGGATGGAAGCGAAAAACATCTAAAAAGGATGATGAGTATATGATAATGATGAGCAAGCGTAATAGAAAGAAGACTGGTGGGTGCGGAAGGGGAATGAGGGAGTGTGGAGGTTGGTTGTGTAATGTCTATTTTTGGTTCAAATTCACTAGTATATAAAAAGTTGTATGTGGTAGCTGTTCATATAGACTTGCAGTAATCACAATGGAATCTCATCTATACTAATAATTGTGACGGTCGAACTGCCTGCGAACTTTCTTTGTTTCTTATGGCTGGCCAAACCACTGGCCAGATTTAGATGAGACTTGGGGGATAGGGGTAACTGGGCCGGGGAAGAACATAGGCTATGTGACGTCGGCCTCTGAGGTTGTCTGAGGTCGTGGAGGCCTCTGTAGTTCGGATTGGTTGAAAGATAGTGACATCATAGACACGTCATAAAAGATAGTGACAAAATGGGCGGAGCTCTAGCAATATATATATATATATATATGTGTGTGTGTGTGTGTGTGTGTGTATGCTATGTGTATGCAGTGTGTGTGCGTGTGTATATATATCGAAACCTACGGTAAAATTTCTGAATGCCCAGTTAGATTTATTGAATGCTCTGTTAGGTTAACTGTACGCCTTTGACGATTGGTTAGGTTAAGTCGTGATATTTTCGTTAAAACTAACGAAAATATCACGACTTAACCAAACCAATCGTCAAGGGCGTACAATTAACCTAACCGGGCATTCAATTAACCTAACCGGGCATTCAGTTAATCTAAGTGGGCATTCAGTTGACATAACTGGCATCAATTAACCTAACAAGGCATTCAGTTATAGGGTATGTGGCGTCGGCCTACGAGGTCATATATATATATTATATATATATATATATATATATATATAATATATATATATATATATATATATATATATCGAAACCTACGGTAAAATTATTAAATGCCGGGTTAGGTTAATTGAATGCACGGTTAGGTCAACTCTACGTCCTTGACGATGGTTAAGTTAAGTCGTGATATTTTGTTTAGTTTGAACGAAAATATCACGACTTAACCTAACAATCGTCAAGGGCGTACAGTTGAACCTAACACGGCATTCAATTAACCTCACCGGGCATTCAATTACTCTAATCGGGCATTCAGTTGACCTAACCGGGCATTCAATTAATATAACCGGGCATTTAGTTGACCTAACCGGGCATTCAATTAACCTAATCGGGCATATATATATATATATAGCGTTCAACTTCCACCCGGGCAACGCCAGGTCGCTCCGCTAGTTACTGTATAAGACTAGTAAACTACATGGAGTTCAACGATGTTCACAATCATCTTAATTGTTTATCTTTATGAACACACACATTACATTATAATTACTTGTGTGTCAATGACTGCCCATTCAATTTTCCTTTAAATATGCAGTATATGTCTGTGTTATATGTTGTTGGACTCGGTTGTCCTCCCTCCACCCCACCTTTCCCCCAGTTGGGGTACCTTGACTATCACTGCGGCGATGCCACATGTACGGAGTCGTCTGTAAGGCGAAGGACATTACATATGCGGGCAACTGTACATATATAGCACAGCCACCTTTAGGTCTCGTTGTTCTATCCGCTCTTAGAAAGTTGAAGCCTTCTATAATTATCTTTCTTATCAATAAAATGTTCGCAGTTTTCAGTTTTCACTCTACATTCATACTATATTTACGCCGAATTAGGCTCACCTTTGAAAGTACAGGGTGTTCATAAAGTCACGCAAGTGTAATTCTTTAAACAATAAAATGGCTCACTTGCGTGAAAGCTCAGTAATGAATTGTTGGATGCTGATTGGTGGAAGATTTAGAGCCATATGATTGGGTGAAAATTACTTTTTTTTTCATTAAACTCCGCCCTTCATTTTTACGTATTATATACAAAATAAAAATTATAATAGCAGACACCCGCAAAATATTTGCGGTGAAATTAGTATCTTTATTGCAACCTAACCTAACCTAACACCACCCCCAGCACACCCCACACACCTCCCCGCCAAAAAATGATAGGTTGGAGTTTTTCCACATGCCCCACACCAGCCCACACTTTCCACACTCCGGCTGCAAAAGGTATTCGAACCCAGAGCCAGTGGATTTGTAGCCAAGGACGCTACACTCGGAAAACAATATTGTTAATTTAACAAAGAAATGAGTATGTTTAACAATCACCATCCAAAATTATGATACATTAATGAAATTTCGACATATACATACATATCATACATAGCCATATGAGAACCAACGAACTTTTCTCCTCAACTGTACATGATGTATTTAAATGAATGGTGCCAAAAAAATAGCAATAACTACGTATTTATTGAATATTATATCTGAGCATGTTTGCCTTCTCACCTCATCTCATTTTGAAAATGAGACTTTTGATAGTGTATGTATGTATGTATGTATGTATTTTATCTTTAATTAATCTGAGAGACCAATAAAGTTTCGATTAAAGGCCAAATTACGAGTATAGTATAAAGTAAATAGACCAATTGACAGTTTTAGTGTATCATTATAATATAACGAATTGCAATATTTCTCTTATTATTAATAAGTTATAAATGTAAATAAATAAAAAATAAATATTTTCATAATGGCTTTAATGACTTCACAATGATTTAAATTCATTGTCTAATTTTCATCTGTTCATTTGTTTATATATTTTAAATCAGTTAATGATATTTATTCATGAATTATGTATTAATTATTAATTATAACTACCTATGAAATGATCTTTTATTAATATGAGAGCCCAGTAAAGCCTAAAGCTTAAGGTCCAAATTAAATAAAATAAATAATCCAACTGACAATTACTTATTTTATGTTAAAATTGCTGTAACGACAAAAATTGTAAATTTGTAATAGATATTTCATAAAGAATTATGCATTCATTTGGGTTATCGAAAAGGTTGAAATTGGTAATCACTTTCTTTCAAACAACGAGCCAACTTTCCAAACTTTGCAGCAACTGCAAGATCAGCGGGGCAACAATATCCATAAAAAACATACGAACAAAAGAGAGAGAGAGAGAGAGAGAGAGAGAGAGAGAGAGAGAGAGAGAGAGAGAGAGATTCGTCAGAAGTGAACGTTTGATGTGCTTTTTCACGTGATCGCATTTACGGGCCTTGTTTTTAGAAGCAAAACCCATTAATAGAGAATCTTATCTCGGAATGTTGAAAAAGTTCTTTGTTCCTCTTTGTCCAGGTCTATTACAACGTGCAGTGTTTCAATGGTGTATAGTCTCATTTTGCTCGTACTGTGCTTGCGTTTCTACGTGAAACATTCCCAGGATGGTAGATTGATCGAGAAAGGCCTACAAGATGGCCAGCTCGTTTTCCGCATCTATCTCCCTTAAATATTTATCTTTGGAGATATGTAGAGACAACAGTATATCACGAGAAACCAAGGGATATTAATGACCTAAAAATGCTATTAAAAATGCCATCAGTTCCCGTAACTGTTTTGGACAACTTTTTCACTGAATTATATAGTAGATCTTGTGAACAGAGCAAACCCATTCTGGACGGTTGAAAAGTTAAAAATTCCTCTCTTATGAGGAAAAATGTAAGCACCTTTTGTTTGAAAATCGGTACTTAATACTGTTGTTTCTTTCCAGTTTATGATGATGAAATTTGTGGTGCTGCTTGTCAGATTGGCGTGTCGGTAGCAATTTTTGTAATACTTTCTGTTACTGTCATTCTGTTTTGCAGGTAAGCAATGTGTCTAACGCAAAAAGAAGCCCTCAACTATTTACGTAAAATAATATCTTACGAATTAATACAAATATTTATATCGTTACTAGTTTACGAATCGGAAATAAAACAAAACGCTTTTAAGTTTAGAACATGTTTTGAACAATAAAAACGCGTTTGAAGCATGTTTGAATGATATTTTAAATACGATTATTTTCTCGCAGGAAACGCCAAGAATGCGGAAATAAATTCAAAGACAGCGAAATTGGACGCACTCATTACCTTCCTGATTACGTTGATGACCACTCGTCCTCTTACACATCGGGACCACCTCACGGCGAAGCGCATGCAGTGGCACTACATGCCGTTCACAGTATTCACCACAACTCACCACGAATCCACAGTTTCAACAATAACCACGAACCCGTTACAAATTTCCCTCTGGAAAACTTTTGCGTAAGTTTATTTTTAAAAGGTTTGTTTACGAATGTCTTCGATTTTATACTTTTATTTCTTAATTTACTTTTACCCATTTAGTTATTCGCATTTACTTTTACCCACTTATTTATTCGCGATAAAACTCTCAAATTCTTTTAAAAGTTTATACTTTATGGTTCACACGCGACGTACAAAGAATGAATCATAAAGTCGACTCCATGTGAAATATTTATTTATTGAGTAAATGTTCATTGTACAAGCATTGAACACATTTACGTATGTCACTTTTACTTAAATTATTACCGTAACATTCAGTAACAATCTAATAGGGACGTTGGCATACTCCTTTCGAATATTACACAATATACGAGAGAACTGACATATTTTGACTTGCTTCACAAACTGCTGTTTGAACATCTACTGAATTAATAAATATTTTACATAAGTATACTGTATATATATTAATACAGGGTGACCATACAGTCTGGAAACAACATTTTTCTCAGACTTGTAGGTTATCTTCAACGGAGAAAAAATTATCTTCATGTTTCCTGTTTCCAAACTTTATGGTCACCCTGTATTTATATTTATACAGGACGTTCAAGAAAGGACTGACTAATTTTAATTTTTGATAATTATTTCTGTGAGTGAGTTACAATACCCATCTTATATGCCAACAAAGTATGGACTTTGGGAACTAAATTTAGTAATGATAAACACTTTTAGTATGATCAGTTTGATCACTATTTACTTCAGTAATTTAATTTGAAAGTGCAAATGAGATTTTGGAGAATTCATACTAAAATATCTTCTGCCATTCCATTTGTTACAGCTGTAGGCTAATTTCATTTTGTGACTCATCAACTGTCCTTGGCTTATTCCTGTAGAATCTGAATTTTGAATAACCCCAAATAAAATAGTCGCAAGAATGAAGGTCTGGGAATTATTATTATTATTATTATTATTATTATTATTATTATACTGTAAATATATCCGACACCAATTCACGGGAGTCACTGACGTTTAGATCAGTGTTCTCCAACCTTTTATAACGTCACTCACCTCAGAAGGAAATTTGATACAAATTTGCATGTTTACTTCACCTTTGTGCTTTATTTTCAGAATTAACACAGTACACACATTCACATAGTATGAATACTATTATTTTTTCTTCACACACTGTATATTTAAACATTAAGAAGCAAAAATAAAATACAACTAATAGCACACATTTTATTCATAAAATAAAAGAGTTACCTAATAATTATAAAGGTGTTAGATTTAGAAAATAAAGATAAATAACTAACCAAACTAGAAAAGAAAAGATTAATTAATGAATACTATTGGTATTGAACACCATTCAATGAACACTATTGATTGCACATCTTTCAATGAATACCACACCACTCCTATGTTTTCAAAACGAGGTATTATTCCATTCTCCTCATCAAAGAATCGACATCGAGCAACCGGTTTCTCTTTTTGGTTTTGATGTCTATCATATTGGAGAAACCTCTCTCTGCCAGGTACATCGTTGCTATCCGCACAATAAAGATCATGGCCTTCTGGGCAAGTCTTTGGTAGTCCGGAATTCCCAAAAGTGGGACCCAGAAATCGCCATGATAGGAGAATTCTTGGAATGATGACTTTTGGGCAAAATTTGTTGATAGTTCTAGGAGTGTAGTCATCAACGAATCCAGATTGGCAGATCTGACATTGGCTGAGACAAAAGTGTTCACAATCCATATACACTCTTCCAGTGCTCTTGTTTCGTGATCAGGGAAATAAAGACTGAAGTTCTCCTTCAGAGTTTCCAGATGGAAGATAACAAAATCCTTCATATCTTCTTCCAGCGAGGGAAACCCCTCTTCCCAGTTGCACTCCATCAAGAACTGATCAAGGGAGGAAAAATCAGTGAAGTTCTTCGTTTCAATTCTCCTTTTCCAGAGCTCTATCTTCAGTCTGAAAGCTTCAATCCTACCAGTCACATCGAACATATCCCCGCCGTTGCCTTGGAGGGAAAGGTTCAACCGGTTCAACTGCTCAAAGACTGAAGCCATGTAGGATAGCCTGGCAACCCAGTAGTTTCTTGGAGCTTGAAAACCTTCTCATCTCCTTCTTCTGTCAGAAACACACACAATTCTTGTCTGAATGAAATAAATCTGTTCAGCACTTTGCCACGAGACAGCCAGCGAACTTCTGCATGAAGGAGGAGCTTAGTAAATTCGGCATCCATCTCCTTGCAGAGCTGTTCAAACATACGAGACTTCTTTGCCTTTGCACGGATATTATTCACAACCTTTACCACATCGTTGAGGATTTTTTCAAATCTTCTTTTTCACATAAAATCCATCATCAGCATCACGTGGCAGTAACTTTTTGGGAGCAAATGTCTCCCGATGCATTATATAATGAATCGAACAGCAATTGGGAGCAATATCCTTTATTTTTGTAGTAACACCATTCTTGCTTCCAACCATCGCTGCAGCTCCATCTGTGGTGACAGAAGCACGTTTATTTCAGCTCAAATCATTCGTGTCCATAAATTCATTCACCTTGGTGAAAATTGCCTCAGCTGTTGTCTGCACACCAATTGGTAAGTAGAATAAGAACTGTTCGACTATTTTCTTCGAGTGAATATCAGGAAAGCAGCAGTAATTTAAAGGTTGAACCACATTTCCAACGTCAGTGCACCAAAGCAGGGTGCTCCTCTGGGCTTCATGAACAGTTGATCCTTCAAATCTTCAGCGACTGCAACAGGTGGACGTTTCATCGAGGTGTCTGAAAACGGAATATTCCGCACCTTATCAACTGCTTTCTTCCCCTCATGAAGACACGTGGCAGTTATTTCCAAGCATGGAAGAATGGCGTACAAGACTCGGATTTTGACACTTCACAGAACACAAGAGAAACAGCGGCTGGATAAGGATTCCGATCTTCATCCTTGGGCAAATGAAATCCATACTTGACGGAGTCATCACTCCACTTCCGTCTCTTTGGTGGATTGGATAAGCCCGATGAATGTTGCACTTTCCGCTTCAAATTCGTTTCACCACTAATTTCCTTCCTGTTTCATCATAGAATGACTGACAGTCAAATTTCCATCATCTGTGTTGGATCTTTCATGCAATATTACAGGCTGCAGGGAAGAAAAATCCAATTATGGCTATTATGTATTACGATTTACGTTTAAGTACACACACACACACCAGGTTAATATATATATACACACCACAGTCACTGAACACTACACTCTCATCCATAACTACACTATTTGCATAAATATAACTCTAAATTGCATAAGCCTTCATAAATCACCTAAAATGTGTCAATATTCCTGCACATAGCTTGCTAGATCTTTTCAACACTTTATGACTAGTGGACAGAAACATATACAATATACTGTACATCCAACATTTTTCTCCTAAAAGCTCTTTTCGTACTGTGCACCCCTATACATACTGTTCATGCTATGCACCCCTCCATGCAGCCCGTCAATTCCATGTACCCCTGGAAAAATCTCATGCACCCCGGTTGACTATCACTAGTTTAGACTGATGTAAAAGAAACAGCGAATACTCAATTCAATCATATTTCTGTTAAATAAAGCGGTTAAGAGTCAAATCTCAACTAAAACTAATATGTGCAGTATATATATATATATATATATATATATATATATATATATATATAATATATATATATATATATATATCGGGTGTCCCATTCGAAATGAAACAACTTTGAAACCTTATAATTTTTATTGAATGATGCAAACAATGTAATATTTACAAAGTAAATAGTCAATGTCATAAAGTTTCATATGACATATGTGAATTATAACATTTAGATATATTAGAGTTCTTTATTGTATGCATTCAATATGTGCACCATTTGTAGCACGGACCAGGTCGCAACGGTACTCAATTTCCCTCCACACGTTGCCTAGCATCTCAGGGGTTACAGAGTCCACCGTTTCTGTGATGCGCTCTTTCAGTTGTTGTTGTGTTGGTTAGCCGATCAGCCCACCCTGATCGAGCAAGCCGGCGGCACGCAGGTAACCGATCGCCCTCTCCGGAGTGGACCAGAGGTTCAGCGCACTAGTGATGTCGTATTGTGTTCTACGTTGTGCTAGAGCGGTACAGTCTGTCATACTGTGTTCAATTGTTTGTGGTGTGTCCTGGCACAGGTGGCAGGTGTCGTCTATGGAGTTGTCTAGTCTGTGTTTATATGTTTGTAAGTTGGGGTGATGTCCTATCAGAATCGTGCTAAGTTAACTCGATCCGATCTGCTCAGGCTGGTCTCTGACCTGTTAATAGGTGGCGGCTTCGCACCTAGGACCGCATTCCGACCGAGTCGTGTCAGTGCTTTGTGGGTTAGGTGTGTGTGTATGTGTTTTCTGTACTGTGTGATGTCTGTGGGCGTGGTATGGAACGGAGTATTTGATTATAATGTCTCTCTGGTGTTACCTTAATGGTGCGAGGTGTCGGTACATGATTGTACATGTAGTGGCAAGAGTGTTGTGGGTTAGTTGTCGCTGCTGCCATGAACTGTGTTCCCTCATGTCTAAATGTTCCCTAACTTTCAGTATTTCTGTTTCTGTGTACAGGTGTTTCTATTGGTGTTGTTTGAGTGCATCCTGTAATGATACGAAGTGCGTTGTTTTGTATTGTCTGTAAGGTGTTTATGTGTGTGTTTGAGATAATGGGTGCCCAGCATGGCTAGCATAGTCCATAACTGAGCGAATATATTGTTTGCATATGAGTGATGTTGTTTCCTG
Source organism: Bathynomus jamesi (assembly GCA_023014485.1). Lineage (NCBI taxonomy): Eukaryota > Metazoa > Arthropoda > Malacostraca > Isopoda > Cirolanidae > Bathynomus > Bathynomus jamesi. The sequence continues at coordinate 18,017 of JAJOZX010022166.1, forward strand.
ATGGTGTCCAAAGTTTGTGCATGTTAGTACCCTAAGCGTGTTAAGTCTTGATGTACATTTGTTTTTAATGTCCTGAATGTGGTTTGCAAAAGATGATGATGTATTGTATGTGACTCCAAGTAGTTTGCTCCTGTGAGTGTGTGGAATGTTGGTGTAAGCAAGGTGATGGTTGATTTTGTGGGCGCTACTTTGAGTCTATTGTGTGTGAGCCAGTCTTGTATACTGTTTATGTATGTTTGTAAGTTATTTGTAGCAGTGTCGATGTTGTTGTGGGTGGATGTTAGAGTGATGTCATCCGCATATGATGATAAGGTAAGCTTGTTATCTATGGGTGTTGGAATGTCATGCATGTATAAGTTCAACAGTGTTCGTGAGAGAACAGAGCCTTGAGGGACCCCGTTCGGAAAAAGCTTGTTTTTGGATGACTTGCCATTAAATGTGACATGTGAGTATCTTCTGAAAGATAGTTGCTCAGCCACCTTTTGATGTTATTGTGCATGTTTGTGTTGAGTACTTTGTTTATGAGAGGGAAGCGTGGGATAACATCAAATGCTTTACTAATGTCTGTTGTTGCTAATAGTGTACGTTGAGCTGGTCGTCTGGAGTTGATACCATCCATGATGTGCTGCGTGAGGTTAGTGAGTAATGTCGTGGTTGAGTGGTGAGGTCTGAATCCATGTTGAGTAGGCGATAGTGGTATGTGTGGGTTTGTGATTTGTAAGATTAGTCTTTCTGTTACTTGGAAGGTGTGCATAGTAAAGTAATGGGTCTATAGGAAGCTGGTTCTGTTGGATTTTTGTTTGGTTTGAGTAGTGTAATAATTTTACTTGTTTCCATATGTCAGGAATAATACAGTGTTGGTATGAATATGTGCTGATATTTGTGAGAGCTAGTATTCCCTGTGGGCCCAAGTGTTTAAGATGTATGTTAGATATGTTGTCTGGTTCAGTAGCCTTCGAATTCTTAATGTTTTTGATGATCTTGGTGGTCTGGTCTGTATTGAAGGGTGTAATGGTCGTGTCGAGTCTGTAGGTTTTCTTGTGTCTGGCTGTTTGTCTGTCTGCGTGTTTCTGGTTGTTGTCTCTGTTTAAGTGACTTGCGTAGTGATTAACTAGAATGTTAGCTTGTTGTGTATATGTTGGGATATTATTTTGGCTGCGACAGATAGCCGCGTGTGAGGTGTGAATGCCGCTGTTAGAGTGTGTAATGCTGTTTATAGTCTTGTATCGCCTGGATGTATCTGTGGAGTGGTTTAGTGTTGTTATGAATTCCCTAAATGTTTCTGTTTGTTTTTCTTTGAGTTTGTTGTTTATTTCTGTGTTGAGCTATTGTATCTGCTGTTTTATGGCTTCTGTGTGTGGTGTTTGTGTGCTATGTTTGAGGTTGTTACATTGCCTTATGAGGTGGGCTATTTCCTAGTGTAATATGGGTTGTATTTCCTAATGTTGCCCTTGGGTATGTATTTGTTTGCATTATTGATGATCTGATTAAATGTCTTGAGTGTTGTATTGATGTTTATGATGGGTGTGCGTTCAAGGGGTGAATTGTTCCTCAGTCTGTCTTGAACTGTTCCCAATCAGCTTTCTTGTAATTCTGTAAGTGTGCCTAAGGCTGTTGGGACAGAGTGTAGAACGTTGTTGTAATGATGATGGGCAGGTGGTCTGATGACAGTTGTTTTTCTGTTCTCCAGTGTGTATGTGTTGCTAGTGAGGGGGAACAGAACGTTATGTCTGGGGAGGAGCTTGAGTATCCTGCTTGATGTGGTATGTATGTATGTTTTTCTGTGTTGTTAAGAATGAAGAGGCTGTTTAGTTGAACGAGGAATTTGCAGTCGACACTGGCACGATGGATGGACTTTCTCGGGGCTACTACCAAAGGCGCCGCGTATTCGTTCAACATCATCTCCGATCTTGTTCGCCCTCCAGAGTGTTCTTTGAACACTGCCAGTCTCCTCAAATTTCTTGGTCCATGCATATAGGTCTCTTCTCGTGGGTGGTTCCTTGTGAAAGGTTTGTACGGAATCGCCGTTGCACCAGACTAGGGGACTTCAACTCAGCCATCCATAACACAACATTTGGCTTTTTCTTGTGGATAAACATAATTCAATCTGAAACAAACAAAAACACATTATGACAAAATCTTATGCACATGATGTAGTAACTAGCAAAGTTTCAACATTCTCACATTAATACTTTAAAAATTAGTTTCAAATTTGTTTCATTTCGAATGGGACACCCGGTGTATATTATATATATATATATATATATATATATATATATATATATATATAGGCCCTATATAATATATTTTTTTTTTTATTTTTTTTTTTGAGGGGAGAGCGCTGACTAGAACTTATATAGTATTGTAAAAGTTGTATAAAAACTGGGATTCCCTATTTGGTTTTTGTAAGTGATATTAATTGATTGAGAGTGCCGGAAAACATTTACTTTAAGGCGAAATTTCTCATGACAGATCGATCAAACGTGGGAATTCCCAAGAAACAAATTGGTCATAGAAAAAACGTTAGGTGAAGGAGAATTTGGAAAGGTGATGAAGGCCAAGGCACACGGCATCGGAGGAAACCCGGGTAAGCCAGCGTAGCACTAATGACATGGCATGGTCAGTAGCCCCCTCTTTTCCTTTCATTTGGACGCTTGAACGGTGAATATAAATTAAATCAATACTTTATTACGAAAGAATAATAAATCTTTTTTTCGCATTATCTGATCAGGATATACGATTGTGGCTGTGAAAATGTTGAAAAGCAACAGCACCGCCGCAGAACTGTCTGATCTCCTTTCTGAATATGACCTTTTGAAAGAGGTCGCTCACCCCAACGTGGTACGACTTTTAGGGGCATGCACGAAAAATGGAGGACCCGTGTACCTCATTATGGAGTACTGTAAATACGGTTCATTGAGGTAACGTTAAGAGGAATTTCGCTATTTTATATAATTCAAAACTACTCCGAAATTCAAGGAATTATGATAGATTGTTGTTCATTATGAATAATATTACATAACTTGTAAAGCGAGGTGCTATAACCATTACACATTTCCTCCATAAAATATACGAGGCGCTCCGGATCACAACCTGCCAAGCGACAGTGGGGCCAGAAATGAGTTATTTATACAACTATATTCCCCCCACCCTTCCTCTATCTCGTGAGTGAGTCAGGGAGCAGATTGTGGATCTGTACGTATGGTCAAAATCAATCAAGTATCGTTATTGGTTCAAAAGTTATGGCATTTTGCAAATTCAAAAACTTTAATTGCATTTTTCTCCATTTTTAATTTTGGCGCTTGGCAGCTTGTGATACGGAACGCCTCATACGATCTTACAAAGGGCTAAAATACAAATTCCATCATTATAAGATACTTTCATATTAAAGTCCGCTTCATCCATTGAAAAAAAATCATTTTACTCATCTTAACATTATTTATATATATATATATATACATCATATAATATATATATAATATATATATATAATATATATATATATATATATATATATATATATATATATATATATATATATACACCCAAAACGAAATCATTGAAATCATTCAAGCAAAAGGTGGGCACACAAGTATTAAATAATTTTGTAAATAAATGTACAAAAACTTTTGCCAAAACCATTTTAACTTTTTATTTTATTCCTCAAATTCTTGATGTTTTCCATTATATGTTGGGAGTTCAACTAATTTTTATTTGTTAAATTCTTCCAAACGAACGGTAAAATTTTCATAACAAATATCCTTTGCATGGTAATCATAGACGAATATAACTGAAATATTTCTCTGCACGAATACTTATGAGCGCCACATATATATATATAATATATATATATATATAATATATA
>JAJOZX010022167.1:0-16912 GCA_023014485.1 Bathynomus jamesi
CACGTACATTTGAGTGAAATTTGTTTACATTTTTATTTTGTTTGCAATCTTTTCAAATTTTCCCCGAGTTAGGCAAATTGTTGTGCATTATTTTTTTTTAGATAGTGTAGTTAGGAAAACCCTTAAGTGATCATTCCATGAATTAAGATCGGTCAAGCAGACCTAATTAGAACATTAATAAGTACCTTCACATATGAGCGATTCAGACGGTGCGCTTTCTGACATCGAAGAATTACCTACACCCATTTTTCCACCTACCCCGCGCCCTTCAAACATATTCCCAAACACACAAGTCAGTATGTCTCAGTCTCAAACCCCCGCCCCAGCATACATTAACTTAGCAGATTAGTAAATCTTCCTCATACTGTTTTAATTTTTAAGGGGACCATAGATAATCGTTTTGTTGAACCGCGCGTAAGGACCTTGGGTTGAGTCTTTAGAGCAACATTTCTTACGCGAGAATATTACCGATGATGATATAAAAATCAGAGAAGCAAAAAGATTTATTGACCCTAAAGAGGGAAATGCCCATGACACAGTCACTTACGTCCCATCAATTAGCGAAGCTATAACATGGGACGATTTTAAACAAAACCTATTAGAATTTTTTAAAGAAATAACCCTTGCACAATAGGGTGGATCGATTTTACATTTTTTTCGATTTCATATTCTAATAGAGACAAAAACTTGCGCATGCATGTGAAAATAGCCTCTGCAAAATCGTAGCTTAATAGGTAATCATCTTCTGCCCCCGGCAGAGCGATGAAAATCATATTTTAGTAGTCAAAAACGTATTTTTAAACCTTAGCCTAGAGTCATAAAATTTTGCGTGTGTGTTATTACATGCCTAAGCAACGATATAAATACTATGGGAAATATATAAATGCATATTTAAGACAAAGAGCCGATCTGAAAATATGTATATTATACATATTTTCAGATCGGCTCTTTGTCTTAAATAATGCATTATATATTTCCCATAGCATTTATATCGTTGCTTAGGCATGAAATAACACACACGCAAAATTTTATGACTCTAGGCTAGGGTTTAAAAATACGTTTTTGACTACTAAAATATGATTTTCATCGCTCTGCCGGGGGCAAAAGATGATTACCTATTAAGCTAAGATTTTGCAGAGGCTATTTTCTCATGCATGCGCAAGTTTTTGTCTCTGTTAGAATATGGAAATTGAAAAAAATGTAAAATCGATCCATCCTATTGCACAACCCTTAGCCACATTAGAAGCAGTCTTCCAAGCTAAATGGAAGAAAGAGGAACACGAAGATTTAAACAATTTTATTACACGTACACACAAACTTGTAGGAGAAGCCCTCCGGGCCGCAGAAAATGCATGTGGCATAACTTTTACTTCGAAACAAAGAAATCTAATAGTAGCCACAACCATTTACCAAAACCTACCCGGAGCGCCTAAAAAAAGGTTTCAGGAGTTTTTAAATGTTGACAAACCTGTCAGTGTAGCCATAAACAAAACACGGGAACATCACCCCGATTTAGCAAACCAAACTACCGAAAGGGTAGAGAAACCCCTGTACAGTATATTCAGCAGCAGCCACAACACCAATACCAACAGCAACAACAACAACAATATAAACCAAGGCAAATACAGGGAACACCCCAGAAACAAGCCCCCCAAACCCAGAATACACGCCCTCCTCCACAGTGTTTTAACTGTGATAGTTTCGGGCATATGATAAGTCAATGTAATTACCCCTCGTATTGCTCCCACTGTCACGAACATGGTCATCGCCGTGGCGATCGCCAAAAGTGTGCTGATAAAGCCCCTGCAGGGTATAGACCCCACTTTCAGAAACCAAACCAACCACGTCCCCAAAACGTATCCCAAAAGTCAACCAATCCCCAGAAACCAGTCCATTCCCAGCCTCAGTCGAACTACCAACCCAAAGATCACGACCACAGGGTCACCCACACTCTTACCCCATGTATAAACCCCAATACAACCAGCAAGGTCAACTAGTTCGGTACGTAGAAGTACCCGGGGAGGAATCATTTTCCCCAGAGAACAGTTTTCAAGAACACCCTCAGCGTATGATATCCCGTAGAATATGATCCAGGTCCTCCCATAGAAGACCATGTGAGCCCTTTTTTAGACCCTACATTGGAGGCAGCAGTTCAACCTCCTCCCTCCTAAATTACAGTAGTAAGCCCAGATACGCACACAAACTCCCCATCAGGATAATAGGTGCGGACCTCTTAGATTTAATAATAAATTGTAGTACGGATAACCAAGATTTAACTGCTCTCCTAGATACAGGAGCACACGCGACGTTAATTAAGAAACAATGCGTAGATGAATTACTAGAGAGTACAAATTATAAATATGAACTTAAGGCACCATCCTGCCAACTTAGAGGAGTTACGGGCACACCCATACCCACATATGGAGAAATTGAGTTATATTTAGAAATTGGAAACGCGGTATACCCCGCGAAATGTTGTATAGTGGACACAGTCGCCACCTTTCAGACAGACATCCTACTAGGGATGGATTTTTTTAACCGGAATCAATGGGAGATTTACCCAGCCGGAAAGTTAGTAAAGTGTCGAAATAGGACACACCATCTCCGCGAGGATGACAGACAACTTAATGCTAATAGACTTAGCTCAGTTCAGATTTCCGAAAGAAATAGGAAACCCCCTCTACTTGATAGCAGATCAAGTCGGCCGGTTGCATCCAGAGGGACAACCGCTCCAGAAATCAGACCCCAGGGTAATCAGTTCCAGTTGTTGAATCCAGTTGGATCAACCCAGGCAGTTTCCAGTCAGTCAGTTTCCAGTCAGTCAGTTTCCAGTCAGCCAGTTTCCAGTCAGTCAGTTTCCAGTCAGTCAGTTTCCAGTCAGCCAGCTTCCAGTCAGCCAGTTTCCAGTCAGTCAGTTTCCAGTCAGCCAGCTTCAGTTCAGCCAATAAGGCAAATTTTAGTCGCCGAACCAGAATCAGATTCACAATTTTTCATATGCCCTACCGAGCATATAACAGTAGCACCTTATGAGAAGATTTGTTTCCTAGCAAAAGTAGTTAACAGTCAAGGAAAATTATTAGAGTCAGAGCGTACTCTGATTACAGAGAAAAGTAATTTCAAAAGAGATGTTCTTATTGCCCAAGTCCTTAGTCAGAGTCAGAATTCAGCTATCCCTGTTGTTTGTTTAAACAAAGGAGAAAGTCTATAGAATTAACTTCAAATCAGAAAATAGGAACTGTTTCCACAGTAGAATAGATTCAGATTTCCCCATCAGTATGATAAATCGTGTTTCCAGTTCCTTAGAATTAAAGCCTTCAATATTAAAAGAAGAATATAAGAAATGTCTGAAGCACTCCCTTCAGGAGTCACCAGCTTTACAGGATCCCAAACTAATGGAATCACTTCTCGATTTCCTGATAAGAAATAAAGATGTGATTGCCCTAACCGGAGATCCTCTGGGCCGAACTAATTTGGTCCCTTTTGAAATCAAGTTGGAACCCAATTCCAAACCCATTTTCATTCCTCCCTATCGGGTTCCACATTCTCAGTTAGTCACTATTGAGGAACACATCAAGGACATGTTGGAGCAGGATGTCATTCAGCCTTCAGCTAGTCCCTGGTCCGCTCCTATGATTCTCGTCTCCAAAAAGGACGGAACATCTCGCCCTTGTATAGATTTTAGACGCCTGAATAACATTACCATCCCAGACCGTTTCCCGATTCCAAACATGCAGGAAACAATTCTGAACGTAGGGAAAGCGAACTTTTTTTCATCCCTCGATTTAGCATCAGGTTATTGGCAAATGGAGGTCAGTCCCGAATCTCGGGCATTGACTGCTTTCTCCACTAACCGAGGCCATTACGAATTCCAGGTTTTACCTTTCGGAGTCCGAAATGGGCCTGCTAATTTCTCTAGGTTGATGAATATAGTCCTTTCCGACCTATTAGGTGTCGAAGCTCTCGTGTATCTTGACGATATTATCGTCTATAGTTCGGACATAAAAACACACTTTCAACGCCTTCATAATGTGCTATCACACTTGAGAAAAGCACACCTTAAACTGAAGCTTGCAAAGTGCAATTTTTTACAAGAATCCCTGGTATACCTAGGATTCCTACTCTCGTCCACAGGAATTAAACCTGATCCAGCCAAACTCGAAGCCCTGGAAAGGTACCCTGTACCCAAGACCATCGACGACGCCCGTGCATTTATTGGTTTTGTCGGATTCTATCGGAACTTTATCCCCCAATTTTCGAATATTGCTAAACCCATTACTAATTTGTTCCAGAAAAATTCGAAATTTAACTGGGAATCCGATCACCAACATGCCTTTGAAACTTTAATTAATAAACTAACCTGTCATCCCATTTTACAATATCCTGATTACACAAGACCCTTCATCATAGCCACAGATGCTTCCTCCTATGGACTAGGAGCCGTCCTGTTACAGGACGTAGACGGTGTGGAATTACCCATTGCTTATGCCAGTCAACTTCTCTCTGCACCTCAACGGAATTATTCCACTACGGACCGAGAGGCCCTAGCGGTATATTGGGCTTTGAAAAAATTCCGAAATATCGTCTATGGCTACGATGTAACCATCAAGACTGATCATAAGCCACTCACGTACCTCTTCAAGGACAAGCTACTTGAAGGACGATTGAGTAGATGGGCTCTGTTGATTCAGGATTTTGCAGCGAAAATCGTATACAAACCGGGAAAACTGCAAGTTATTCCAGACGGATTGTCGAGACTCAAGCCCGACGCCCGAGTGAATAAAATAGGATTCTTCCTGTGTTCGACTACGAGTGTCTGCAATACTCCCAACAACAGGACCAACACACCCAAACCTTCGGGCGCGCCTGGAACAAAAGGAACCATCGAAGGTAAAAGAACAGTACAACCTCAAAGATGGGCTCGTACATTTCAGGAACGAAGATGGAAACGACCTCGTGGAGATACCAAAGGATCTCGTTGATATAGCCATTGGACTTTGTCACGACTCACCTTTTTATGGACACATGGGGCCGGATCGCACCATCAAAAGTCTTTTGGAGCGATACCATTTTCCCGAGATGAACAGAACGGTACATGAATACATCGCCGAATGTCCGTCGTGTTTAAAGCATAAGGGCAACGTACCATCCACCGCTCCAATGCATAAATATCCAGTATGCCAGAGGCCCTGGCAAAGAACTGGAATGGATATACTGGGACCATTTCCCAAAACATCAAAGGGAAATCAGTACATCATTGTGTTTACGGACCACTTCTCGCGTTACAGCGAAGTAGCCGCCATTCCAGACCAGACCTCGGAAACTGTGGCAAGAGCCCTAGTGGAACGCGTCATCCAAAACCATACCACTCCTTCCATCCTAATCTCGGATAACGCCCTTAGTTTCACTTCCAAACTGTTCGAGTCACTCTGTAACATGTGTAGAATTAAAAATACACACATTGTGGCATACCATCCGCAGGCAAACGGCTTAGTGGAAAGGCACAATCGAAAGATCTTGGAAGCCCTGCGCCACGTTGTCGATGCATCCTCCCGTACATGGGATGATTCCCTTCCCATGGTACAAACAGCCATCAACAATGGCTATAATGTGTCCATCGGGGACACCCCTCATTTCGTTCTCTATCACTACGACAAGCGTCTACCTTTTGATTTGCCCGACCAAACCGACCCGGCAGTCCTAACATCTTCCGAAATGGCAGAAGCAAATCAGCAACTAGCTGAACGATCTTTCAAGATTTTTGACATAATCCGCTATGCCCTCGACCAACGAAACCAACAGATGGAGCAAGAGCAACATAGGCGTCATCCCCGTCAACGGACTATAATCGTGGTATGCGATGTTATCTGAAGAGCGTGAAACCGCCAGGGGCTCATCGCAAATTATACCCAAAATGGGATGGCCCATATAGGATTATGAAAGACCTCGGAAAAAATCGTTATGAAATCCTCGACCTCCGGGATCATTCCAAACTAAAGATCATTCACGCTGACAATTTGAAGATAGCTTCCGACAACACCTTCCCAAAAAACAGCTGCCAGGCGTTCGAGCCGCCTATCCTTCAAAAGGTCAAGATATTAACAAATCGGGCAGGGAAAAAAACTGAAGTAGTCACCGCGGGAACCGCTACCCATGACGAAGATTGGTACCTCGTAATACCACCATTACTCGAGGCAATCTCTGAACAAGAGGAGGCCCCAGAGCCAAGCGTCCCATCGGACCCAGACCCTGGAGAAACCCCTTCGAGAGATCACTCAGTGGAACTCCACCATCTCCACCATCTCCTCTGTCACCACCCTCGCCGATTGATGATCGACGCACGGACCCTACATACCGCCCGCAAATGCATCACCCACGTGAACTAGAACCTTCACATAAGAAACGAACCCGCTCAGAATCCGAGCTCAACGGTCGACCCCCATTGCCACCAAAACGAGGCCGACCCCTTCGCCCACCAACACAAGTATCCACACAAGTATCCACACAACTACCCCCAGCTCCGTATAACTTAAGGCGTAGAAATGAATAAAATTGTCCCCCTTATAATTTTCCAAATTATTTACTCTTGTAGACCTAGCATTAAAATTTCTACCGGAGTTGTTATAGAAAAACTTGCAGAAGGTAAATTTTTGAAAGGGCATGCAGACCTTTATATAAATTTGCAACCCCCTGCTAGAATTAAAATCAATCTCCTTCAGATACAAACCCAATTAAAAACGTTTAAAAGTAAAGTCCAGAATTCTTTCCAAGGAAAAGATCAGATTAATCGCGTTCTGTTAGAAAATACCCTCGAAAATATTCAAACTACAGCACGCGCCCTATCAGAAATATTAGCCTTACCATGGATCCAAACTGAAACTAAAAATTCAGAAAACTTTAACCAAAGAAGTAAAAGGGGAATGATAGATATAGGAGGGAAACTGTTCAAAGGTTTATTCGGATTAGCAACCGAAGAAGATTTCACCCTTTCCCAACACCCTACCAAAATAACTCTAATGTCTATCGATTGTATTTACCCACCGTACCACCTTACCTTTTCCTCACCAAAGATCTATCAGCTTATTCTATGATGTCAGATAGCGACGTCCGGCATTGCCGATTCCCGCAACCAAATAAACAACTCATCTGCCCTCCACTCAAACCAGTTATTCTTCCCACTACTAGGTCTTGCTTTATCGATTTAATTCGTGACCGGCATGCCCCCGTATGTTCATTTAAAAAATTTCATTCCCCTAAAACCATCCAACTACGAATTGGACCAGACATCTGGGTTTCCTTCGCGAACAGGACTGCCGCTACCCTCGAGTGTCCATCGAATTATTCCCTCATTACAATCCCTATGGTTATTCGGCTACCAATTGGTTGCCCCTTGCGTTCAAAAGCCCTCCAAATATACAACCCGTATAAGGTTACCCTTAATAACCCATTTCCGTCGCAAATTAATTTTAAACCCGTCATAGAGATCTTAAATCTCTACATAAAACCTGTAACCATCCTACCCGAACTACATGCCCCTGAATGGAATGATCAATTGAGCCGGTTTAAAATTTCTGATGATAACCAAAATAATCTCTTACAAATACTACAACCGGTAACCATTTTCTCAACATCTGCCGTTAGTATCATTATTGTATGTGCTATTATCCTCGGTATATTTGTGGTGAAAAGATCATTCTGGGAACAAAGAAAACCAAGTGACACGTAACATGAAACTATTTATGCACGACCAAGAATGCGTACCCAGACCAGGTGAACTAGACTTAACCACCCGACTTATGTTGTATATATAAATCTGTATTATAAAACCAATAGTTATCATCTAGTTAGCATTAGTTAGGCTGTTACGTTATTATATTAATATCATTCTAGAGAGAAGAGCCCTGTAAAAATGAACCATAAATAATTCCCATATTCCTATATTATCTTATCCTTCATGTAATTCTTGTATTCATTGTAAGAAAAAGTATTCATTTTAAAAATTCATGTGTTATATGGTTCATGTATTTATATAATTCTGTATATTCTTATATATTTAACTTTATATAATGCCTATACTCATATGTATGTACGTGTGTGTATTCATTTTTACATAAGGACCAAAATCGCACAACGCGAGTTTGGATAAAATTTTTGATGTGCTTTCTACTTTGCTAAATAATTGGTGACCTGTTGTTTTTTAAAATCTCGTAATCATTTTTTTAGATTTCGCTTAATAAGGAATCCTGTTTAAGCTGTGCAATGTTCACATTTTATATACACTCTCTTTCGTTATAAACAATGAGATCATGTCTTGCCTAAGCATTAAAATTGTACATCTTAAACCTTAAAATTTCACTCATATGCATATTTTAGTGTAAAGATGCATAGTCCTATTTCCATTTTTAGTTAACTTGGCAGATCATGATAACATCAGATCTGAAAAGTCGCGGTTTAAGATAAAAATATGGTTTCGTCTTCAAATATTTTGTTTACTCGTTCAAGCCTTACCACAGCTAAAAATGTACTTATTTTAAATATTGTGCAAAAATAATACAGCCTTCTTAGCATTTAATAATAATAATGTTAGCAGTTTTTGGGTATATAAGCCCATTAAAATTATTCCATTGGCATTAAGAAGCTAATTCAGAGGCTGAGCACTACCTGTATCTTTTAGCAGTAAAGTTACATTGAGAAACTTTTATTGTCCCCTTCGAGCCTTGCTCTCTTCAGAAAAACTTAGAAAACTTTCCGGATACGCTATAAGAAGAATCCGGAACCTTCAGCATTTAGATTGCAAATCTACCAGAGTCCTCCGAGCCACTATAGAAGAACTCGGAGAGTAACATAGAAGAAAACCACTTCAAGTCACACATCCGTTGCTTGCCTCCTAACCAGAACCCCGTCGATCCGAACCACCCAGGGCCATAGACGGAGGGGTTAACATATATATATATATATATAATATATATATATATATATATATATATATAATATATATATAATTATATATATATATAATATATATATATAATATATATATATATATATAATTTTATATATATATATAATATATATATAATATATATATTAGGGTGTTTCACCCTTATAAGGGTTGAATTTTTAATTTTTTTTTTGAAAGTCTCACCCTCTCAAAATATTCGATTAGTTGTGTAAACTGATGTTATGGAATTTTGTGAAGTTTAATGAACATCTTAAGGTGCCTCATGCCTTGTAAAGTTTGGCTTGCTTGGGTAAAATCTATAAATAACAACTACATTCATAACAAGACGATTATTTTAAAATCTGACAAACTTGAGAAATTAATAACTATTTATTTTCAGCATTATATGCCGTTATTTAGTTATTTTATATTCAAATTCATTATTTATAAATGTAATATTAGGTACGTAAAGCTTAAGGAATGTTAGAATAAAAACCCACTCTAATAGACAGAGTTTATTTCCACGACAGTTTCGACGCCCACTGGCATCCTCCTCGGGTGGATACAGAAACACAAATGAAACAAAAACAAGAGGGAAAAACAGTTCAGGGATCGACCGTTAAGAAATTCGCACCTAGGTGGATTCCATTCTCTCGAGACAGGAGGGGCATTTTCATTAAGTACATTCGCACAAATTTTTTTAAAACTATCTTCCTGTTCTAAACATACAGATTCTATTATTTTTACATAATTATTACATTTATATTAAATTTATTACATTTAATATTGCATAATTATAATTACAGAAATTATAAATTTATTATTACATTGGTTATTACATTGTGTTTATTATACAGAAATTATAAACCGAAAAACGAATGAAAAAAGGCGATTAGGAAATAATCCAGAGACCATTGAGAAATTCGCACCTAGGTTAGATATCGTTCTCCCGAAACCAGAAGGGCATTTTATTACAGGGTCAGCTTATAACTACATTTCCACAAATTAAAAATATCTTCTTGTTCTATACATACAGATCCTAATGTTTTGACATAATTACTGCATATATTTATTTCCACATTAATTACTTCCATTATTACATTTACTAAAAGCGAGTAAGGAAACATTCTAATCCAGAGACATTTAAGAAATTCACACTTAGGTTCGAACACGTTCCCACGACTCCGTAAGGGATTATTGACCAAGAATCTCATTAAAGGGTCTAACTTATAAGTACCTTCGCACAAATAAAATTATCTACTTTTTCTATACACACAGATTCTATTATTTTTCTTTGACATAATTATTACATTTATAAAGTACCTTACTTGATTCCCAATCTATAGCATGATTATTTTGGCTAGCGTGATAAAAATGGCATTATTAGTATTACAACTTCTGAAGGCATATTTGTGTTCCTTGATACGGGTTTCAATATTTCTTCCAGTTCTCCCACGTATACTAAATCACAACTTTTACAGGGAATGCTGTAGACACAGGCTTGTTCCTCTTTTGCAACGTTATTCCTAACCAATTTACTTTTCACGGTAGACGAATATTTGAACGCCAAAGCAAACTTAAATTCTTTCGTCAACGGTTTTACTCTTTCTAAGCCGGCAATGTAAGGCAAACTCACATATTGTTTTTGGTTAACTGAAGGTTCCCGAGGGGCATAGAAAGATTTTCTGGCTTTAAAATACGCCTTCTGATAAACCACTCAGGATATTTTAAATCCTTAAAAATGTTCCAAATCTTTGAATTTTCCGGATCCAGCAAATGTGGGCTACAAATCCTGAGTGCTCTTAGAAACATGGAAGAAATAATGAGCTTTTAACCCCTTCATCATGATATGAAAAATAATGAATGTACGAATTACAATGAGTAGGTTTTCTATAGACCGTGAAATTGGGCTTTCCGCTTTCGTTAATGACCAAAACATCTAGAAAAGGTAATTGTTTGTCGTTCTCCCATTCATATTTAAATTTAATAGAGGGAACAAGATTATTTAATGACTGAAAGAAAGTGTCAAAGTTGTTCCAGTGGTCAGGCCAAAATGAGAAAATATCATCTACATAACGAAACCAAATTAGATTCCTGGGACATATTGTTTTGCAACAATTCCGACTCATAATACTCCATATATAATGTACTCAGTATTGGGGATAAAGGGGACCCCATTCCCATACCAAAACGTTGCAAATAAAATTCTTCACCGAAGGAGAAGGCTTTATTGGTGACACAGAGTTTTATCAGTTCTAAAAATACAGATGTGGGCATGCCTAGTTCTACGTTACATGTTGGCAATTTTCTATCTAAAAAACTAAGTACATCATCAATGGGAACTTCGTAAACAAGGACTCAACATCAAAAACTTATCATTCTTCCCCGTTTAAATCTAAGGACATAACTTTGTTAATAAAGTCACAGGAATTAGTGATGTGCGAGCCTGAAAATTTACCAACTAATGGGGATAATTTATCTGCAAGAAATTTAGATAACCTGTAACTAAAGGAACCCCTGTGTGAAATAATGGACGGAGTGGTATATTAATCTTATGGGTTTTGGGTAGGCCGTAAATGTGGGGGAGTTTGGGGTTAATCTGTAGAAATCTTTTAGGATCAATCGCCGGGACATCTTTTAAAAGTTCCTGATGGTTTGTTGAATTCGGCAGAAAGACGCTTTAGGGGGGACGATCTCACTTTGGTGTAGGTGAATTCATCACTAAGTAACGCTTCCATTTTTGTTTATAATCACACTTGTCCAAATAACCACAGTGTTACTTTTGTCCGCTTAGTGACAAATATTGCTTCTTTCTTCCTGAGCTTGTCTAAAGCTAACCGGAATCTTTTGGGAATAGAGTCCAATGAGTTGAAATGTTCCAGAAACTTGCTCAGAATCAAACCATTTAAACACGGAATATCCACCCTGGAATTAACTACGGAAGACACAAAATCTAAAACAATGTTTATCGGGTTTAAGCGCAAACGACAGCCCTAAATTAAGAACTTCCTTTTCGGATTTGGACAAGACATATGTCGATAAATTTAAAACGGAACCTTCCACCGCACACTTTGACCAAGCACTTTCATCACATAAATAGGATAGCTTTCTGTTAAGTCGTTGTTCAGTGCGTCTAGTGAAGTTTTTTGCATTTATTAAGGAATGTTCTCGAAATTTTTTTTTTTTTTTATTTAATTGAGCACATAAAATTATTTTGTAGTATTGTTGGAAATTAGTTTGTTGGAATTGTGTTTTGCTCTTTAACTTGTCACTAGTTGACCACCAAACACTGTACATTTCTTAAGTTAATAAAAATAAACTAAATAGAAACAGTTATGAAACAGTAACAGTATGTTGATAACTTTCATATAATTCTTTGTTTCAGATTCATGGCAGCTAGGCAAAAAAGACAAGAAATTTTTCTTATAGGGAGCAGTCTCGCTCACAGTATCAGGGGATCTAAGTTACCATGTATTGGAGATGTCCTGAAGCGATTTTATTACTTCCATCGGGAAGAGAATGACACAATTAAAGAAGCAGCCAACAAAACTTTGATGAAATATTGCTATTCTGGAACAAAGCCAGAATCCCAACTAGACCCAAACAACATGTTATTACAAAAATTGAAGGTTTGTATGCCACATGGAAGCAGCTACAAAGAATAATAAAACTAGAAGTTCTACTACAGAAAACAAGAAAAGAGAAGATTTTATCAGCACTTTCCCAAATCTATTGATATAGCTCACGCTGATGCAGCAAAACTGATCCAGAACCCCGAGGACCTTCAGTTCTTGCAAGCTCAAAGAGAGCCTGGACGACGGGGAACTATGGCTGGAATAGACAAGGTAACAATGGAGAAGGAAAGGCGACGTTTTGAAAGAGTAGCAAATGAAGAAAAGAGAAAACAAATATGCAAGAAAGAAATAGCAAGCACATCAAAAACTGTGGATTCGACTAAAACAAAGTGATTCTACTAAATCAGATACAGAGAGTTCCTCCTCTTCTCATGATTCTGATTACTTGCCAACTGTTGGAGGTACAACTGGGGGAACTTCAATTGCAAAAAAACAAAAGTCCATCATGACTCTAGACCTCTGCGCCACTCTAGACAGAACTTTCATGAGTGATAGGGAGGCTGTTCATCTCCTAACGTCACTAATAAGGAGTCAAGTGATTCAGCGTCCTGAGATTTCCGTCAGCCATTCAACGGTATACAGAGCAGAAAGAAGCACCGCCTAGAAGCTGCAATACAGCATGAAAAGAAAATTAAAGAACTTGGTCAATAAGGTGCTTGTTGTTCACTGGGATGGAAAAATTATGCTTGATTTGACTGGTAAAGAAAAGGTAGATAGGACTGCCAATTATTGTATCTGGTGATGGTGTCGAAGAAATACTTGCCATTCAAAAAATTTCACTGGAACTGGTGTTGCTCAAGCTGATGCGGTGGTTTCTACATTACGAAATTTCAATCTTCAAGACTCGGTGAATGCCATGAGCTTTGATACAACACCGTCAAATACGGGTGGACGTGGTGGTGCATGCATCCTTATCGAAAATAAACTTGGAAGGGAGTTGTTGAATCTTGCATGTCGTCACCATATATTCGAACTTCAAGTCGAAAAGGCCTACACTTTCTTGATGGGATTATCTACAGGACCAGAAATCCTGTTGTTAAGAGATTTAAGGAAAGCTGGAAATCCCTTGATCTCTCATCTTTCACACCCTTCAAGGGGAGCTGGAAGATGCAAATGTCACTCAGTTGATTTTTTTGCTACAACAATACTTAAAGATGAGCAACCAAGAGAAGATTACCTGGAACTGCTGGAGCTGTGGATTATAGTTCTAGGTGAAACTCCGCCAAGAGGTATAAATTCAAAAGGCCTGGAGCCATACACAGAGCAAGATGGATGTCAAAGCTCATTTATGCCATCAAATTATTTCTTTTCCGACATCAAATGAATATAACTGCCAGAGAAATAAGAGGAATCACGAGGTTTGTGATTTTTGTTGTCCGTGTGTATCTGGTAGCCTGGTTCACTGCTCCA
Organism: Bathynomus jamesi; assembly: GCA_023014485.1. Classification (NCBI taxonomy): domain Eukaryota; kingdom Metazoa; phylum Arthropoda; class Malacostraca; order Isopoda; family Cirolanidae; genus Bathynomus; species Bathynomus jamesi. The sequence continues at coordinate 13,984 of JAJOZX010022167.1, forward strand.
TTGGGAATCTCCTCTCCTCGTCTAGATCTAGCATATATGGCAAGGCTCAATGAATTCTATGATCGTGAGCTTGCGGAAGCAGTTCTCAATGTTTCAAAAGACACTTGTGGTACTTAGGAGAAGAGTTGGTTGCTTTCAGCTTCTTTGACGATGAGGTGGACATTCGCGAAAAAAAGGAAATGGTAATTGCATTGGAAAATCGTGAAAAAGGTAGGCGTCTTAAGGCATCTAGTGATGGAACATGGAAACCCTTACATCATTACGTTACAACAGCAACAAAGAAGTTCTTCAGCAAACTGAACCTTGATCTAACCTTTCTGAAGAACGATCCAGCTTTATGGGAAGAGGATGAAAATTACAAAGTAGCAAAAAAAATTGTTGGTTCTTTACAAGTCGTGAACGATACAGCGGAGAGAGCTGTAGCTCTCGGTGAGCTCTCCTCGGGAAATTGACAAAAGATGAGAAGCAGTACCAGTGTCTCATCCAATGTGTGAAGCAACACCGGAAATTGTTTCCAAACGTCAAGAAGTCAACTGTACTGTGATAGTCATTACATTTGAGAAATACCGCTATCTGAAATATCTTAATAAAACAAAAACAGTAATTTTAACATTCATGAATAATACTATCTTGGAAAAAACTTTGGCTCTCTTGAGGCACCTTTTATTTTTGTTGTATTGTAATGAAAGTTTATAATTTTTAGTTTTGTATGAAATGGAATAATTTTAAATGATGAGAGAATAAATTTTTAAAATTTCATTTTTTTGAAACACCCTAATATATATATATAATTATTTATATATATATAATATATATATATATATATATATAATATATATTATAATATATATATATATATATCTAAATATATAATTATATATATATATAATTATCTATATATATATAATTATATATATATATATATATATAGATATATATATATATATAAATATATATATAATATATATATATATATAATTATATTGTTATAATGTTATAATGTTATAATGTTTCAGACCAAACAAAGACCCTAGGATCCACTCATGGCTGGTCTACCTAACGTGTTCGTAATCGTGTATTGTGTATGTCCTCCGTGGTGGCGGAGGGTACCTACAATTTTACGTGGGTTCCGAACCACAAGAACATAAGAAACTTATTTAAAAACTCTGGTAAATTGGCAACGACCAATTTTACGAAACAAAATTATCAATTTAAAAATGATAATTATCGGTTAAAACAAAGATAAATCTCTCGGTCCAGAGGAGCAAGTCATAATAGACTTACTGTCCACAAATATGTTACATTCTATATTATATATAAACAGACATGCAAATATATCAGATCCAAAGAATCCAGTCAATTTCATTACGGTATCCATCAAGTCACGGTCCATATCGATTGCGGACCAAGTCAAAATTTACAACCATATACATATCAATTTAAAAATAATTAATATCGATTAAAAACTAAAGATAGATCTCTCGATCCAGAGGGTCAAGTCATAATAGACTACTGTCCACAAAATAGGTTACACTCTATATCTATTATATAACGGACATGCAAATATATCAGATCCAAAGAATCCAGTCAATTTCATTACGGTATCCATCAAGCACGGTCATATCGATTGCGGACCAAGTCAAATTTACAACCATATACACCACAATAATACACACACGGGGAAAAGTGTAGGTGTGGCTGCAAGACTGCACAGCAATGCAGAAACGCGTGTGCCACCCATTATGGGTCTCCCATTTAAGGGTTTGTGGGGCAAGTGAAGATCATGAGTTTTTCAATACCTCACAGTACTATGGGGGGGCACCGCTCGGCAGAGGAATCTCTTTAAATGGGGTGTTTATGTGTAGGACAGAGAGTATCCCCTAACCCAAGATGCTGCCTCCTATATCCCACAACACTTTTGTGTTGATCTGTGGGATCTATCCCACAAAGCCTTAATTTTACTACCTAAACTATACCCTTTCTATCAACATGCGCGTCCAATCGATCTTAAACATGTTATAGACGTGCTACTAATTACTTCTACCGGCAAAACTATTCCAGCTATTTACTATTCTATGCGTAAAAAAGTTTTTCGCAACTGCTGTCTCGAACCTTCTACTTGTCAACTTACACCCGTTATTTCTAGTCCTATTATATTGAGATATTTCGAAAAAGCTATCTCTATCTACGTTATCAAACCCATCATAATTTGAAAAAACCTGGATTAGATCACCCCTTAACCTCCTAGTCTCGAGTGTAGTCAATTTTAACTCTTAAGCCTATCCTCGTACGACTTTGACGTAAGAGACGGAATCATCTTAGTGCTCGTCTTTGAACTCTTCGATTTTGTCTATATCTTTGCGATATGCGGATTCCAAAATTGGACCGCGTACTCCAAATGGGGTATATATATATGTATATACATAATATATATATATATATATTATATATATATATAGATATATATAGATATATATATATATATATATATATATTAATATAAGTATATATAATTTTATATATATATATATATATATAATATATTAATATATATATATATATAATTATATATATATGTATAATTATATATATATATATATATATATAATATATATATATATAATATAATATATATATATAATTATATATATATTATATATATATTATATATATATATATATATATATATATATATATATATATATATATATATATATATATATATATATAGATATATACACATATGGACATACTTGAGGGCTCTGTCCCTAACCTCAGAAATGAATAGAAACAAACTGGAATGAGAGAAGAAGAGCAGATTTTGTACGGTCCAGCTGCGGTGGGACAAGGAGCCATGAAAACGAGGATGGAAATACCCTCGGAATACGGGGCCCAAGCTTTCAATGTCCTTCCAAAAGAAGTGAGGAAT
>JAJOZX010022168.1:0-10352 GCA_023014485.1 Bathynomus jamesi
GTGATCAAACTTTAAAATATCATCACAATAGAAAGTAATGAAAGAAATATAATGGTTCATTGATATCGACTTTAAATAAAGAGATATTCGATAAAAGGTTAGACTACAGTTTCGAAAATGTTCCATATTTCCTAAACTAATGTTAGTAATTATTAAATATTTTATATTTAAGACATTTATTATTAATCCTATATACTGTGGAAAATTTCTGCAGAATTCAGAGTGTTTGGTATTTGAAGAAAAATTCAAAATTTCGAAGGTTTTCGACTGTGACTTTTCCCATTTTTCGAGAAAAGTTTGACCTTGTTGAAACTTTCCCAATATCATCACAAATGGAGAGTAATGAAATAAATATAATGGCTTTCATTGATATCGATTTTAAATAAAGAGATATTCGATATGTGGTCGACTAAAGATTCGAAAATCTCCCACAGCTCCTAAACTTATTGTGTAATTATTAAATATTTTATATTTAAGACATTTATATTAATCCTATATACTGTCAAAATTCCTATAGAATTCATAGGGTCTAGTATTTGAAGAAAAATTGAAAATCTCGAAGGCTTTCGACAGTGCATTTTCCCATTTTCCGAGAAACATTTGATCTTGCTGAAACTTTCCAAATGTCATCACAATAGAAAGTAATGAAAGAAATATAAATCCTATCATTGATATGGATTTTAAATAAAGAGATATTCGATATGTGGTCGACTAAAGATTCGAAAATGTCCCATATTTCCTAAACTAATGTTAGTAATTATTAAATATTTTATATTTAAGACATTTATATTAATCCTATATACTGTGGAAAATTTCTGCAGAATTCATAGTGTTTGGTATTTGAAGAAAAATTGAAAATTTCGAAGGCTCTCGGCTGTGCATTTTCCCATTTTTCGACAAACATTTAATGTTGATCAAACTTCCCAAATATCATAACAATAGAAAGTAATGGAAGAAATATAATGGATTTCATTGATATCGATTTTAAATAAAGAGATATTCGATAAAAGGTAGACTACAGTTTCGAAAATGTCCCATATTTCCTAAACTAATGTTAGTAATTATTAAATATTTTATATTTAAGACATTTATATTAATCCTATATACTGTGGAAAATTTCTGTAGAATTCATAGTGTTTGGTATTTGTAGAAAAATGCCTTTTCCAATTTTTCGAGAAAAGTTTGTTCTTGTTGAAACTTTCAAAATATCATCACAATGGAGAGTAATGAAATAAATATAATGGCTTTCATTGATATCGATTTTAAATAAAGAGATATTCGATATGTGGTCGACTAAAGATTCGAAAATCTCCCACATCTCCTAAACTTATTGTTGTAATTATTAAATATTTTATATTTAAGACATTTATATTAATCCTATATACTGTGCAAAATTCCTGTAGAATTCATAGGGTCTAGTATTTGAAGAAAAATTGAAAATTTCGAAGGCTTTCGACAGTGCATTTTCCAATTTTCCGACAAACATTTGATCTTGCTGAAACTTTCCAAATGTCATCACAATAGAAAGTAATGAAAGAATATAAATCCTATCATTGATATGGATTTTAAATTTAGAGATATTCGATAAAAGGTAGACTGCAGTTTCGAAACTGTCCTATATTTCCTAAACTAATGTTAGTAATTATCAAATATTTTATATTTAAGACATTTATATTAATCCTATATACTTTGGAAAAGTATATAGGCTTTCATTGATATCGATTTTAAATAAGAGATATTCGATAAAAGGTAGACTACAGTTTCGAAAATGTCCCATATTTCATAAACTAATGTTAGTAATTATTAAATATTTTATATTTAAGACATTTATATTAATCCTATATACTGTGGAAAATTTCTGCAGAATTCATAGTGTTTGGTATTTGAAGAAAATTGAAAATTTCGAAGGCTCTCGGCTGTGCATTTTCCATTTTTCGACAAACATTTAATGTTGATCAAACTTCCCAAATATCATCACAATAGAAAGTAATGAAAGAAATATAATGGCTTTCATTGATATCGATTTTAATAAAGAGATATTCGATAAAAGGTAGACTACAGTTTCGAAAATGTCCCATATTTCCTAAACTAATGTAAGTAATTATTAAATATTTTATATTTAAGGCATTTATATTAATCCTATATACTGTGGAAAATTTCTGCAGAATTCATAGTGTTTGGTATTTGAAGAAAAATTGAAAATTTCGAAGGCTTTCGACAGTGCATTTTCCCATTTTCGACAAACATTTAATGTTGATCAAACTTTCCAAATATCATCACAATAGAAAGTAATGAAAGAAATATAATGGCTTTCATTGATATCGATTTTAAATAAAGAGATATTCGATAAAAGGTAGACTACAGTTTCGAAAATGTCCCATATTTCCTAAACTAATGTTAGTAATTATTAAATATTTTATATTTAAGACATTTATATTAATCCTATATACTGTGGAAAATTTCTGCAGAATTCATAGTGTTTGGTATTTGAAGAAAAATTCAAAATTTCGAAGGCTTTCACTGTGCCTTTTCCCATTTTCGAGAAAAGTTTGTTCTTGTTGAAACTTTCCAAATATCATCACAATGGAGAGTAATGAAATAAATATAATGGCTTTCATTGATATCGATTTTAAATAAAGAGATATTCGATATGTGGTCGACTAAAGATTCGAAAATCTCCCACAGCTCCTAAACTTATTGTTGTAATTATTAAATATTTTATATTTAAGACATTTATATTAATCCTATATACTGTCAAAATTCCTGTAGAATTCATAGGGTCTAGTATTTGAAGAAAAATTGAAAATTTCGAAGGCTTTCGACAGTGCATTTTCCCATTTTCCGAGAAACATTTGATCTTGCTGAAACTTTCCAAATGTCATCACAATAGAAAGTAATGAAAGAAATATAAATCCTATCATTGATATGGATTTTAAATAAAGAGATATTCGATAAAAGGTAGAACTACAGTTTCGAAAATGTCCCATATTTCCTAAACTAATGTTAGTAATTAAATATTTTATATTTAAGACATTTATATTATCCTATATACTTTGGAAAAGTTCTGCGGAATTCATAGTGTTTGGTATTTGAAGAAAAATTCAAAATTTCGAAGGCTTTCGACTGTGCATTTTCCCATTTTTCGAGAAAAGTTTGATCTTGCTGAAACTTTCCAAATATCAAAATGGAGTAATGAAGAAATATAAAGGCTTTCATTGATATCGATTTTAAATAAAGAGATATTCGATATGGTCGACTAAAGATTCGAAAATGTCCCATATTTCCTAAACTAATGTTAGTAATTATTAAATATTTTACATTTAAGACATTTATATTAATCCTATATACTGTGAAAAATTTCTGCAGAATTCATAGTGTTTGGTATTTGAAGAAAATTGAAAATTTCGAAGGCTCTCGGCTGTGCATTTTCCCATTTTTCGACAAACATTTAATGTTGATCAAACTTTCCAAATATCATCACAATAGAAAGTAATGAAAGAAATATAATGGCTTTCATTGATATCGATTTTAAATAAAGAGATATTCGATAAAAGGTAGACTACAGTTTCGAAAATGTCCCATATTTCCTAAACTAATGTTAGTAATTATTAAATATTTTATATTTAAGACATTTATATTAATCCTATATACTGTGGAAAATTTCTGCAGAATTCATAGTGTTTGGTATTGAAGAAAAATTGAAAATTTCGAAGGCTTTCGACTGTGCATTTTCCCATTTTCGACAAACATTTAATGTTGATCAAACTTTCCAAATATCATCACAATAGAAAGTAATGAAAGAAATATAATGGCTTTCATTGATATCGATTTTAAATAAAGAGATATTCGATAAAAGGTAGACTACAGTTTCGAAAATGTCCCATATTTCCTAAACTAATGTTAGTAATTATTAAATATTTTATATTTAAGACATTTATATTAATCCTATATACTGTGGAAAATTTCTGCAGAATTCATAGTGTTTGGTATTTGAAGAAAAATTCAAAATTTCGAAGGCTTTCGACTGTGCCTTTTCCCATTTTTCGAGAAAAGTTTGTTCTTGTTGAAACTTTCCAAATATCATCACAATGGAGAGTAATGAATAAATATAATGGCTTTCATTGATATCGATTTTAAATAAAGAGATATTCGATATGTGGTCGACTAAAGATTCGAAAATCTCCCACAGCTCCTAAACTTATTGTTTAATTATTAAATATTTTATATTTAAGACATTTATATTAATCCTATATACTGGAAAAGTTCTGCGGAATTCATAGTGTTTGGTATTTGAAGAAAAATTCAAAATTTCGAAGGCTTTCGACTGTGCATTTTCCCATTTTCGAGAAAATTTGATCTTGCTGAAACTTTCCAAATATCATCAAATAGAGTAATGAAAGAAATATAAAGGCTTTCATTGATATCGATTTTAAATAAAGAGATATTCGATAGTGTAGACTACAGTTTCGAAAATGTCCCATATTTCCTAAACTAATGTTAGTAATTATTAAATATTTTACATTTAAGACATTTATATTAATCCTATATACTGTGAAAAATTTCTGCAGAATTCATAGTGTTTGGTATTTGAAGAAAAATTCAAAATTTCGAAGGCTTCTCGGCTGTGCATTTTCCCATTTTTCGAAACATTTAATGTTGATCAAACTTTCCAAATATCATCACATAGAAGTAATGAAAGAAATATAATGGCTTTCATTGATATCGATTTTAATAAAGAGATATTCGATAAAGTTAGACTACAGTTTCGAAAATGTCCCATATTTCCTAAACTAATGTTAGTAATTATTAAATATTTTATATTTAAGACATTTATATTAATCCTATATACTGTGAAAATTTCTGCAGAATTCATAGTGTTGGTATTTGAAGAAAAATTGAAAATTTCGAAGGCTTTCGACAGTGCATTTTCCCATTTTCGACAAACATTTAATGTTGATCAAACTTTCCAAATATCATCACAATAGAAAGTAATGAAAGAAATATAATGGCTTTCATTGATATCGATTTTAAATAAAGAGATATTCGATAAAAGGTAGACTACAGTTTCGAAAATGTCCCATATTTCCTAAACTAATGTTAGTAATTATTAAATATTTATATTTAAGACATTTATATTAATCCTATATACTGTGGAAAATTTCTGCAGAATTCATAGTGTTTGGTATTTGAAGAAAAATTCAAAATTTCGAAGGCTTTCGACTGTGCTTTTCCCATTTTTCGAGAAAAGTTTGTTCTTGTTGAAACTTTCCAAATATCATCACAATGGAGAGTAATGAATAAATATAATGGCTTTCATTGATATCGATTTTAAATAAAGAGATATTCGATATGTGGTCGACTAAAGATTCGAAAATCTCCCACAGCTCCTAAACTTAATGTTGTAATTATTAAATATTTTATATTAAGACATTTATATTAATCCTATATATGAGCAAAATTCCTGTAGATTCATAGGTCTAGTATTGAAGAAAAATTGAAAATCTCGAAGGCTTTCGACAGTGCATTTTCCCATTTTCGAGAAACATTTGATCTTGCTGAAACTTTCCAAATGTCATCACAATAGAAAGTAATGAAAGAAATATAAATCCTATCATTGATATGGATTTTAAATAAAGAGATATTCGATAAAAGGTAGACTACAGTTTCGAAAATGTCCCATATTTCCTAAACTAATGTTAGTAATTATTAAATATTTTATTTTAAGACATTTATATTAATCCTATATATTTGAAAAGTTCTGCGGAATTCATAGTGTTTGGTATTTGAAGAAAAATTCAAAATTTCGAAGGCTTTCGACTGTGCATTTTCCCATTTTTCGAGAAAAGTTTGATCTTGCTGAACTTTCCAAATATCATCAAAATGGAGAGTAATGAACAAATAAAGGCTTTCATTGATATCGATTTTAAATAAAGAGATATTCGATTGTGGTCGACTAAAGATTCGAAAATGTCCCATATTTCCTAAACTAATGTTAGTAATTATTAAATTTTTACATTTAAGACATTTATATTAATCCTATATACTGTGAAAAATTTCTGCGAATTCATAGTGTTTGGTATTTGAAGAAAAATTCAAAATTTCGAAGGCTCTCGGCTGTGCATTTTCCCATTTTTCGACAAACATTTAATGTTGACAAACTTTCCAAATATCATCACAATAGAAAGTAATGAAAGAATATAATGGCTTTCATTGATATCGATTTTAATAAAGAGATATTCGATAAAAGGTAGACTACAGTTTCGAAAATGTCCCATATTTCCTAAACTAATGTAAGTAATTATTAAATATTTATATTTAAGACATTTATATTAATCCTATATACTGTGGAAAATTTCTGCAGAATTCAGAGTGTTTGGTATTTGAAGAAAAATTCAAATTTCGAAGGCTTTCGACTGTGCTTTTCCCATTTTTCGAGAAAAGTTGTTCTTGTTAAACTTTCCAATATCATCACATATGAGAGTATGAAAAATATAATGGCTTTCATTGATATCGATTTTAAATAAAGAGATATTCGATAGGTAGACTAAAGTTCGAAAATCTCCCACAGATTTCCTAAACTTATGTTGTAATTATTAAATATTTTATATTTAAGACATTTATATTAATCCTATATACTGTCAAAATTCCTGGAATTCATAGGGTTGGTATTTGAAGAAAAATTGAAAATTTCGAAGGCTTTCGACTGTGCATTTTCCCATTTTCCGAGAAAATTTGATCTTGCTGAAACTTTCCAAATGTCATCACAATAGAAAGTAATGAAAGAAATATAAACCTTCATTGATATCGATTTTAAATAAAGAGATATTCGATTGGTAGACTAAGTTCAAAAATGTCCCATATTTCCTAAACTAATGTTAGTAATTATTAAATATTTATATTTAATATTTAGATCATTTATATAATCCTATAGACTTTGGAAAAGTTCTGGGATTCATAGTGTTGGTATTGAAGAAAAATTCAAAATTAGAAGGCTTTCGACTGTGCATTTTCCCATTTTTCGAGAAAATTTGATCTTGCTGAAACTTTCCAAATATCATCAAAATGGAGAGTAATGAAAGAAATATAAAAGCTTTCATTGATATCGATTTTAAATAAAGAGATATTCGATATGTGGTCGACTAAAGATTCGAAAATGTTCCATATTTCCTAACTAATGTTAGTAATTATTAAATATTTTACATTTAAGACATTTATATAATCCTATATACTGTGAAAAATTTCTGCAGAATTCATAGTGTTTGGTATTTGAAGAAAAATTAAAATTTCGAAGGCTCTCGGCTGTGCATTTTCCCATTTTTCGACAAACATTTAATGTTGATCAAACTTTCCAAATATCATCACAATAGAAAGTAATGAAAGAAATATAATGGCTTTCATTGATATCGATTTTAAATAAAGAGATATTCGATAAAAGGTAGACTACAGTTTCGAAAATGTCCCATATTTCCTAAACTAATGTTAGTAATTATTAAATATTTTATATTTAAGACATTTATATTAATCCTATATACTGTGTAAAATTTCTGCAGAATTCACATTTAATGTTGATCAAACTTTCCAAATATCATCACAATAGAAAGTAATGAAAGAAATATAATGGCTTTCATTGATATCGACTTTAAATAAAGAGATATTCGATAAAAGGTAGACTACAGTTTCGAAAATGTCCCATATTTCCTAAACTAATGTTAGTAATTATTAAATATTTTATATTTAAGACATTTATATTAATCCTATATACTGTGGAAAATTTCTGCAGAATTCAGAGTGTTTGGTATTTGAAGAAAAATTCAAAATTTCGAAGGCTTTCGACTGTGCCTTTTCCCATTTTTCGAGAAAATTTGACTTGTTGAAACTTTCCAAATATCATCACAAGAGAGTAATGAAGAAATATAATGGCTTTCATTGATATCGATTTTAAATAAAGAGATATTCGATATGTGGTGACTAAGATTCGAAAATCTCCCACAGCTCCTAAACTTATGTTGTAATTATTAAATATTTTATATTTAAGACATTTATATTAATCCTATATACTGTCAAAATTCCTATAGAATTCATAGGGTCTAGTATTTGAAGAAAAATTGAAAAATTCGAAGGCTTTCGACAGTGCATTTTCCCATTTTCCGAGAAAATTTGATCTTGCTGAAACTTTCCAAATGTCATCACAATAGAAAGTAATGAAAAATATAAATCCTATCATTGATATGGATTTTAAATAAAGAGATATTCGATATGTGGTCGACTAAAGATTCGAAAATGTCCCATATTTCCTAAACTAATGTTAGTAATTATTAAATATTTTATATTTAAGACATTTATTAATCCTATATACTGTGGAAAATTCTGCAGAATTCATAGTGTTTGGTATTTGAAGAAAAATTGAAAATTTCGAAGGCTCGCTGTGCATTTTCCCATTTTCGACAAACATTTAATGTTGATCAAACTTCCAAATATCATCACAATAGAAAGTAATGAAAGAAATATAATGGCTTTCATTGATATCGATTTTAATAAAGAGATATTCGATAAAGGTAGACTACAGTTTCGAAAATGTCCCATATTTCCTAAACTAATGTTAGTAATTATTAAATATTTTATATTTAAGACATTTATATTAATCCTATATACTGTGGAAAATTTCTGCAGAATTCATAGTGTTTGGTATTTGAAGAAAATTGAAAATTCGAAGGCTTTCGACAGTGCATTTTCCCATTTTTCGACAAACATTTAATGTTGATCAAACTTTCCAAATATCATCACAATAGAAAGTAATGAAGAAATATAATGGATTTCATTGATATCGATTTTAAATAAAGAGATATTCGATAAAAGGTAGACTACAGTTTCGAAAATGTCCCATATTTCCTAACTAATGTTAGTAATTATTAAATATTTTATATTTAAGACATTTATATTAATCCTATATACTGTGGAAAATTTCTGCAGAATTCATAGTTTTGGTATTTGAAGAAAAATTCAAAATTTCGAAGGCTTTCGACTGTGCCTTTTCCCATTTTTCGAGAAAAGTTTGTTGTTGTTGAAACTTTCCAAATATCATCACAATGGAGAGTAATGAAATAAATATAATGGCTTTCATTGATATCGATTTAAATAAAGAGATATTCGATATGTGGTCGACTAAAGATTCGAAAATCTCCCACAGCTCCTAAACTTATTGTGTAATTATTAAATATTTTATATTTAAGACATTTATATTAATCCCTATATACTGTGCAAAATTCCTGTAGAATTCATAGGGTCTAGTATCTGAAGAAAAATTGAAAATTTCGAAGGCTTTCGACAGTGCATTTTCCCATTTTCCTACAAACATTTGATCTTGCTGAAACTTTCCAAATGTCATCACAATAGAAAGTAATGAAAGAAATATAAATCCTATCATTGATATGGATTTTAAATAAAGAGATATTCGAAAAGGTAGACTGCAGTTTCGAAAACTGTCCATATTTCCTAAACTAATGTTAGTAATTATTAAATATTTTATATTTAAGACATTTATATTATCCTATATACTTGGAAAAGTTCTGCGGAATTCATAGTGTTGGTATTTGAAGAAAAATTCAAATTTCGAAGGCTTTCGACTGTGCATTTTCCCATTTTCGAGAAAAGTTGATCTTGCTGAAACTTTCCAAATATCATCAAAATGGAGAGTAATGAAAGAAATATAAAGGCTTTCATTGATATCGATTTTAAATAAAGAGAATTCGATATGTGGTCGACTAAAGATTCGAAAATGTCCCATATTTCCTAAACTAATGTTAGTAATTATTAAATATTTTACATTTAAGACATTTATTAATCCTATATACTGTGAAAAATTTCTGCAGAATTCATAGTGTTTGGTATTTGAAGAAAAATTCAAAATTCGAAGGCTCTCGGCTGTGCATTTCCCATTTTTCGAAAATTTAATGTTGATCAAACTTTCCAAATATCATCACAATAGAAAGTAATGAAAGAAATATAATGGCTTTCATTGATATCGATTTTAAATAAAGAGATATTCGATAAAGGTAGACTACAGTTTCGAAAATGTCCCATATTTCCTAAACTAATGTTAGTAATTATTAAATATTTTATATTTAAGACATTTATATTAATCCTATATACTGTGGAAAATTTCTGTAGAATTCATAGTGTTGGTATTTGAAGAAAAAATGCTTTCCAATTTTTCGAGAAAAGTTTGTTCTGTTGAAACTTTCCAAATATCATCACAATGGAGAGTAATGAAATAAATATAATGGCTTTCATTGATATCGATTGTAAATAAAGAGATATTCGATATGTGGTCGACTAAAGATTCGAAAATCTCC
>JAJOZX010022169.1:0-2500 GCA_023014485.1 Bathynomus jamesi
GAGGCCCCAAAATATAGCTTCCCTCACCGCCATCTGCAAAGCAGGTAGGTATCCCGCTTTGGGACACGATCTGGGTTTACAGCTACACCTAGCCTACTACATTCAAAACCTCAATATACGCAAGAAACTCGTTGTATTCACGTCGGATTGAATACATCAAAAAATAGGGGTTACTATTGTATTTTTTAGTTTGTGTAACTAACGGACGTGTTATGTACCTTGAAAAGTGGACGCTCAGTTTCCCGGTTGGGGTTTAAGATTTGTTTTTGGCTAAAAACAATAGGTACTCCTTTTTCTTTGATGTATTCATCCGACGTGAATGCACGAGTTTCTTGCGTATATTGAGGTTTTGAATGTAGTAGGCTAGGTGTAAGCTGTAAACCCTAGATCCTGTTCCAAAGCTGGATCCTATTTGCTTTGCAGATGGCTGGTGAGGGAAGCTATATTCTGGGGCCTCTTTGCGAGTAACCCGGTGCCCACGTTGGGCTTTCCATCATGAAAAAGAAAAAGCTACAGTATTTGTCATTTAGCATTACTTATTCGAACTAAAGTGGATGTAATTTCCCAGAAGAGTTCCTTGTTCCATGCACGGTCTGTATTGAACAGTATATATATATATATATATATATAAGCTTATGCTTATATATATATATATATATATATATGTTCCGCGCAAGACGAGAAAGAGAAAACAACAAATGAAAAAATGAAGTACCACCTGGGAATCGAACCCGGGATCTTCCGATTGCCGGTCAGACGCGATAACCACTACACCATGGACTTCACTCTTCCAAATGCCGTAATTCCTCTACATACTCGCAGAAACCAATGCCCCAAGGGGGCACCTCCCGCATGCCGTAACATTATATACATTCAACTGCAAAGAACACGCAGTATAAATAACGTAAAGAACGACGCTTGTATAGGAGATATTCCGCGCAAGACGAGAAAGAGAAAACAACAAATGAAAAATGAAGTACCACCTGGGAATCGAACCCGGGATCTTCCGATTGCCGGTCAGACGCGATAACCACTACACCATGGACTTCACTCTTCCAAATGCCGTAATTCCTCTACATACTCGCAGAAACCAAATGCCCAAGGGGGCACCTCCCGCATGCCGTAACATTATATACATTCAACTGCAAAGAACACGCAGTATAAATAACGTAAAGAACGACGCTTGTATAGGAGATATTCCGCGCAAGACGAGAAAGAGAAAACACAAATGAAAAAATGAAAGTATCACCTTGGGAATCGAACCCGGGATCTTCCGATTGCCGGTCAGACGCGATAACCACTACCCCTTGGGGCATTGGTTTCTGCGAGTATGTAGAGGAATTACGGCATTTGGAAGAGTGAAGTCCATGGTGTAGTGGTTATCGCGTCTGACCGGCAATCGGAAGATCCCGGGTTCGATTCCCAGGTGGTACTTCATTTTTTCATTTGTTGTTTTCTCTTTCTCGTCTTGCGCGGAATATCTCCTATACAAGCGTCGTTCTTTACGTTATTTATACTGCGTGTTCTTTGCAGTTGAATGTATATAATGTTACGGCATGCGGGAGGTGCCCCCTTGGGGCATTGGTTTCTGCGAGTATGTAGAGGAATTACGGCATTTGGAAGAGTGAAGTCCATGGTGTAGTGGTTATCGCGTCTGACCGGCAATCGGAAGATCCCGGGTTCGATTCCCAGGTGGTACTTCATTTTTTCATTTGTTGTTTTCTCTTTCTCGTCTTGCGCGGAATATCTCCTATACAAGCGTCGTTCTTTACGTTATTTATACTGCGTGTTCTTTGCAGTTGAATGTATATAATGTTACGGCATGCGGAGGTGCCCCCTTGGGGCATTGGTTTCTGCGAGTATGTAGAGGAATTACGGCATTTGGAAGAGTGAAGTCCATGGTGTAGTGGTTATCGCGTCTGACCGGCAATCGGAAGATCCCGGGTTCGATTCCCAGGTGGTACTTCATTTTTTCATTTGTTGTTTTCTCTTTCTCGTCTTGCGCGGAATATCTCCTATACAAGCGTCGTTCTTTACGTTATTTATACTGCGTGTTCTTTGCAGTTGAATGTATATAATGTTACGGCATGCGGGAGGTGCCCCCTTGGGGCATTGGTTTCTGCGAGTATGTAGAGGAATTACGGCATTTGGAAGAGTGAAGTCCATGGTGTAGTGGTTATCGCGTCTGACCGGCAATCGGAAGATCCGGGTTCGATTCCCAGGTGGTACTTCATTTTTCATTTGTTGTTTTCTCTTTCTCGTCTTGCGCGGAATATCTCCTATACAAGCGTCGTTCTTTACGTTATTTATACTGCGTGTTCTTTGCAGTTGAATGTATATAATGTTACGGCATGCGGGAGGTGCCCCCTTGGGGCATTGGTTTCTGCGAGATGTAGAGGAATTACGGCATTTGGAAGAGTGAAGTCCATGGTGTAGTGGTTATCGCGTATGACCGGCAATCGGATGATCCCGGGTTCGATTCCCAGGTGGTACTTCATTT
>JAJOZX010022169.1:5000-15078 GCA_023014485.1 Bathynomus jamesi
AACACACACACACACACACACACACACACACACACACACACACACACACACACAATTACTTGAATATAGAGCTAAAATGAATTAAACCAAATTAAAATTGAGGATTATTTAGATTAAACAAATTAAGCGAATTAAAAAAAAAAATTGTGAATGATTTACTCGAAAGTTCTGGAATGTAATCTGACATTTTTTGAAAATTGTAAACAATTTGCATTCACTTGATATTTTCTCATTTTTAACCTGTAATTAGTTAGTTATACAATTACTGTAGAAGACCAATACATGATGACATGAATCTACTTTATTAGTCACTATTTACAGGCATTATAAGGTAATTTTCGTTCAGTACCCCCTTGTTGTGACCATTATAGAATTGTCCAATCAAATCAAAGATCCAGAATCCTTCGCTTTGATTGGTTATTAAAAAGCAAGCTCTCAGTCTCACCTCACCTGACCTACGAAGTATATAAACCGAAAAATATGAAGAAACTTCTCTCTCTCTTTCCTGAATTAATATCAAAGGTTTCATCTGAAGCAGCCTCACGTGTTCACTCAATACCACCTCTAGAATGACTCGTAGAATCAAAACGACGCCAAAGAATATTCCGCGACCTTCGTCGGTCTCGTCAGAAGTGGAGTCCTCGAGCTCGAACTCGTCCTTCCCAGAAGAAAAGTGCAACAGGGGTACAAAATCCTTCTTCTCTCACCAGAGTTTGATCATCTTGAAGTGGGTGCTTCAGCACCCTGATAACGCATACCCGACGACGAACGAGAAGCAGAAGTTGGTGGAAGAAACTGGTGGGACGCCGCAGCAGGTGGATCAAGCCCTGATTAACTTCAGAAGAAGAAACCAGAAAGTGTACATGAAAAATAGAAATCCTTTTCAGGGATGTTCAAACTCGAAAGCTGATGAACATTCCCTCGCTTCGACTTCGAAAGGCATTTGTCGGCGTCCACAAAAGCCCTTCATCAGCAACAAGTTAAAAGTCTTGCTTTTCAACGAGCTCCAAGAACGAGTTGAAGCAATGAGGAACGACGATCGGTTCAAGACCGGAGGCCACTTCAATAAACTGTATATGCTCGCTGAGGCGGCAGAGGTACATGTTTTGTTGACTAACGTTTAGTTTCAAAACAAGAACAGGGAGGGGCCAAGTAATTTGAGTGGACTTCCTTTGTACGCGACTCTACCCTGCGTTTACTCATCAAAGATCAGTGACCAAAGATAATAAAGGTTTCAACTTGAAAATATTCCATATTTGAAGAATTTTGAAATCCGAAATTCTTCAAATTCTTTAAATATAATTTTAATAATATGTGTATATATTTTTATATATTTGTACTTTGTAAATAAAAATCTATTAAAATAAAGTATTTAATTAAGCCTAATTTATAATTACCTTTTATTAAAATTAAAATTTAATATTGTCTTTTAACTTAGAATAAAAATTGTTAATGGTTTATAATAATTTTAATAAATTTAAACCTTCTATAACGGTTAGAAGTTAATATACGAAATTAACATCTTCAATTTTAATTTTTTTTTAACTAAGTTATAAAATAAATATTTACTTTTTAAAATGAAAATAAAGAATTTTCGTCGAATTTTTGGTATAAAAAGAGTAAAAACTGAATTTAATTGAAATGTTGAAGAAAACTCACCAAAATGAGGTTTCCTGAAGTTTAAAATTCAGATTTTTCTGAAGTAAAAAACTCGCACTTTGGTTTTGTTGCGAGTATGTAGAAGAATTACGGCATTTGGAAGAGTGAGGCCCATGGTGTAATGGTATCGCATCTGACCGGCAATCGGAAGATCCCGGGTTCGATTCCCGGGTGGTTACCTCATTTTTTCATTTGTTTCGTTCTCTCTCTCTCGTCTTGCGCGGAATATCTCCTATACAAGCGTCGTTCTTTACGATACATATATGTGTATACTTTGATACTTGTTTCACTGTGATATGTAATATGTATGATAATTACTGTAGAATATTTTTAACTAAGCATATATTCAGGAAATAAAACATCGCCTTACCTTATTTATTTATACATGAATTCCAATCTATTAATTAGGCTATTAATTAGTTCTTTCAACAAATTTTTTCTTGAAGTAAATTAATTTTTAAATGTTAAGTAACTTGGACAATTATTTTCCAACCAACCCACCTTACCTTATAAAGTATATAATATTCATATTAGTGTAAAAAAAAAAAAAAAAAAAGGAGATTTGGCAATTCAGCGCAGCAGTTTGGACATTTGGCACAGCAGCAAGTCGTCAGGCAGAAACGAATTTGCCTGACTTCGAACATTAAAAGCTTGGTTATTCGCTGGATACAAAGTAATAAATCAATTAAAATACTAATTAACTTTACGTACAGTGAATATCCAAATGACTTTATAACATTATAAATAAATCATAAGATTTACATCATAACACGTTTCAAAGAGAGACGTCAGGCTTAAAATTGTTTGCCTGACAAGACGTGGAATTGTGCATTTTTATGCGATTGTAAGGCTTTGTTATTTGAGAAGATGCATAATAATACAGTAATAATTAACTTTATCTACAGTCAAGGACTCGCAGTGTATATGCAAATAGCTATATAACTTTATGTATAAATCCTAACATGGTCATTACAACTTGTTTGTAAAGATATCTGACTCAAAATATTTAGCCACTCCCTCTCTTCCCGCGTCTTTGTCCCCACCCTCATTGGGGAAATGGGGTTTAGATGATATATGGGTGGAAATTTTTAGCCTGACAACTTGACAAGAGATAGGATTGTGTAGTTAGTTTGTTTTTAAGTCCCTAGCAGGAGAAATAACAGGTTAGGCTCAGCCTGATCCCCTCCTTCACCACTGATATATATATATATATATATATATATATATATATATGTTACACTCAAAGTGTGTAACCAGCCATTTCGCGTAATGGCTGAAACTTTTAGTCATTTCATGAAATGGCTGTTTCACTTGGTCATTTCGCGAAATGACTAAAATCTTCAGCCATTAAGCGAAATGGCTGAAATTCCACCTTGGTCATGAATTCATAGAAATAACAAACATCACCATAAAATTGGAAACCTTTATTTAACTAACTAAATCTGCTAAAACATACATACATACATACATCCACAGGTCTATCAAATAAGTGAGAAACACTCTTGAAATACACATTTGAATTTGAATTTTCAATATAGAGGTTTTCAAATACTATCTGGGCCTTCAATGTTATTCCGATGTCCGCATTGAAGGCCCGGTTAGGTCAACTGTATACCCTTGACAATTGGCTAGGTTAAGTCGTGTTATTTTCGTTACAACTAACGAAAATAACAGAACTTAACCTAACCAATTGTCAAGGGCGTACAGTTGACCTAACTGGGCATACAGTTGACCTAACCGGGCAAATGATCTTGGACGAAATAACCAAGGCGGAATTTCAACCATTATGCGAAATGGCTGGTTACACACTTTGTAACATATATAAAGTTGTGGAATGAATAAAAATGTTTTTTGACGAATTTGCACAAAAATGAAGGTCGGATTTATCTTTAAGAAACACTAGTTAGCTAAAAAAAATCTTGAAACTAAAAAAATCTTTCAATCTATAAAATACAGTTGTTACAGTTGCAGATAAGATATATTAAAACAGCAGAACATACGTACACTCGTACATTTATGTGGAAGTACACAAATGTAAAGATATACATTCCACTCACATATGTACACCTGTGCATCAGATAATATGGATAAACAAAAATCCTGCCACGTTTTTTGGTTGTGTTATCCCTCCAGGAACACCATTACAATTATAGTACCACCACAATCTCAGTTAATAGACATTAACTTCAATTTAAAGATTAAATATGAGGTTGCATGGTTTTTAACTATATATATATATATATATATATCCTTTATTTATCTCGTTTACCACTCAAAAAGCGTGGCGCCACTCTTGAAATTTCTAGCTTTCGAAAATTGAGTGCTACGTAAAGCCAAGAACTAATGACGTCACATTTTAGGTTGGGGGGGGGGGGGGGTGAATTAAAAAAATTGTCTCCATTTGATTTGCTCTGATTTTTGTTATTTGTTATAAAAAATGGTAAATTCCCTCGAAGCAATAAGTAAACAGAAGAATACAAATATTTTTTAATCATAAGTCTTATATACGAAATATGTATGTTACATGAAATCTGTGTAACTAGGGATTTCATGAAATCCCTAAAATGTTCAGGGATTTCATGTAAGGTTAAGTCGTGAGATTTTTGTTAGTTTTAACTAAAATATCACGACTTAACCTAGCCAATCGTCAAGGGCGTACAGTTGACCTAACCGGGCATTCAATTAACCAGGTATTCAATTATATATATACAGTATATGTGCCTCGGCGGTGTAATGGTTAGCGTCGCTGACTACGAATCCATCGGCCCCGGGATCGAGACCCGGTGACGGCAGGCGGCGTGCAGCAAAACCCAGCTGTTCACCCTTCTACATAAAAATTGATTGGTAGTTAAATGGGCACCCTGGGTAGCCAGTGGTTAACCCTTTACTGCCCAAAAGGACAAATTTGTAACCTTTCAAATACACGCATTCATTACTTAACCCTACAAAATATTTAGGCAGTAAAGGGTTAAGACACTGGACTGCCGATCGGGAGGTCGTGAGCTCGAATCTGGGCGAGAACTTTGTAATTTCTGACCGGCCATGATGGAGGGTGGTTCGGATTTCACGTTAAACTGTAGGTCTAAGTTGGAGTGACAAACTTGACCTTCGTCGTAATGAACAATTCGGGTAGAAGCAAAACCAAGGTGTGTGTGTGTGATATATATACACACACGAGTGTATATACTGTACATGAATAACAAATATTTAGGTGGGTTTCGTTGTGTTTTTTGTGGGTGGAAAATGTGGTGGAAATCTCGACTTACACCTACCACAAACAAAAATAAATCAAAATTTGGTTTAAAATAATTACATAGTTTTGAGGGTTGAGTACCTGATTTGAAGAAGGTAAATTCTAAAATGGAACTTAATTAATAACAAAGTTTCTTATATTTTTCTAAAATTGATGCGCACATTGAGACTTAGTTTCTTATCTTTTAACATGTACTTGAAAATGGTTTAATAGACACTACCTGCCAGATATAGGGTGGTTTAATAGACACTACCTGCCTGATATCGGGTTTCAAATCTGTCATTATTTGGGAATTAACAGTGGCATCGCACCTTGGTGGGATTCTCTAATACCACACATGCAAAATAAAGATAAAATATATAACGAAATAAGCGTTTGTTTACTTTTCTATCTATAACTGAAATCATAAAAATATTGTCCCTGCCAAAACACACACACACACACACACACACACACACACAGAATGATGCAATTACAATATCAAACTTTATCATGTGGGTGAAAAATCTTCAAAATTCTGCAATTTTGAATGATAAGACAAAACATTGGTTTTTTTTTGTTAATTTTAAAGATTTTTTTGTAGTTTTGAAGAAATCTTTTTTGCAATAATTTATTTCTCTTTACATCGCTTGAAAAGAGCTAAAATGTATTTAGAAATTACGTAATGGTTTGGAAATGTGTATAAATAAAATGAACAGAAGTGAAATGATGACAGTAAAAGGATAAATATTTTATATCTGAAATTTGTGCTAAGTCATTATACGAGTATAATTAACATACTAAGTTAAAATGTATTCACTATAGACAAAATATTCACCGATATACTGTAATGCATATAATTTAGCACGTTAAACATAAAATGTTTACTGATATACTGTAATTGGAGTAATTTAGTCCAAGTTTAAAAAGTAAACGGCTGAAATATTTTCTATGATTGCAATGATTCCATCTGACAAATATTGTTCAACTTTTGGAGAAGTTAATCTCAAACGAATAACAACACCATTCTCAATTCGACCCAACTATATCTATATATCTATATATATATATATATATATATATATATATATATATATATATATCTATCTATAATATATATATATATATTATATCTCTATATATCTATATATATATCTATATATATCTATCTATATATATCTATATATCTATATATATATATATATTATATATATCTATATATATATATATATATATATATATTATATCTATCTATATATATATATATTATATCTATATATATATATATAATATATATCTATATATATATATATATATATATATATATTATATCTATATATATATATCTATATATATATATATATATCTATCTATATATTATCTATATATATATCTATATATATATATATCTATATATAATATATATATATATATATATATATATATATATCTATATATTATATATATATATCTATATATATATATATATATATATATATTTAGGAGAAATCCAATGACAAGGAGAAATGTAAATGCCATGAAAAGTCTTCTTTAATGCGCAACGTTTCGAGCAATACGCTCATCTTCAGGCTGTTTAATAACAATGTGAAATTAAAATCAATATTGAATGAAAAACAAAACAGAAAATTTCTATAACCTATTCGTAAAGACAAATTTTAAAAGACTGAGAAAAGAGGGTTAAATTCTAAGTTATACAGATTACATATAAAAATTAAGAAGTTATTTTTAAATACATATAGTAAATGTGAAATTAATACACTGGAAAATTAACAATAGTACACAGGAATAATGGAACTAGCTACCTTACACAGCAGTGTCCGAGGCTGACTAATTTGAGCAGAGACAGGAACGGGAAACACGAGAGATGGCGAGGGCGATTGGGAAGGAGGGATTATAAGGAATTGGGGAAGGAGGAGGGATCATAGCAAATTGAGAGGGACGGCTGATGAGTCAACATTCAGACTAGGGGACAATGCTTTAATGAACAGCGATTCTAAAATTCTTAGTGAGTTGGGACAAGTATTACAACCAAGAATTTTAAAATTGTCTAAAGTGACATCAATTTTACATTTAATGCTGTGTTCACGAATACTCGAGGCTTCTTTAGTTTTTAAAATTTTACCTGTTCGGCCACTTATTCCCATATGCGAATAAAATCTAGCCCTGAGAGAGCGAACAGTGCTGCCGATGTAATTCCCAAGGAGACACCTGGGGCAGGTAAATAAATATACAACACCGCTACGCAACGAGTCAGGGGTTCGATCCTTCGCTGAGAAAAAGCTACCTAAAGACGTTTTATTTATAAATATGATGCGGAAATCAGTATGATAAAAAAATTTCCTTAACAATTTTGTAAATTTAAGCTTAAATTCCATATTCAAAGGACCCATTTCAGGTACCAAGAAATATTTTATATCCTTCGGCACTGTAATACATGGAAGTTGAGGGCTATAAACATTATTTAAGAAGGATCTAATTAGTTTGTCTACATATTGAACAGGAAAACTATTATTAGTAAAGTATGATCTTAGATTATTAAATTCATCATTAAGTAAGGTAAAATTAGAGGTCAAATTATATCCTCTGAACAGGAGAGTTTTAATACAAGACATCTTATAGTTGAAATCAGTAAACTAAAAAATTCATGCCCAAACCAGTGAAAGTGGGTTTCCTGTAAACTGATGTAGTAATAGAATCACCGTTTTTCGAAATTAAAAGATCTAAGAAGGGGAGGGAGCCATTTTGCTCAGTTTCCATTGTATACGTTATATTGGGGTGCAAAGAATTTAGGAAGTTAAAGAATTGTTGCGCTTGTACCGCATTATCAAAGACTGCTATCGAATCATCAACGAAGCGTCGATAGAAAATTGGCTTGAGATGAGTGGGAGATTGTCTAAAAATTACACTTTCTAAATGAGTCATAAAAAAGTCAGCTGCTAACGGTCCGACTGGTGATCCCATCCCTACCCCATCAATTTGTTGGTAAACCTTATTGTTGAAAGTGAAATAGCATTGTTTGAAGACCAATTCTAAAAGTTCCTTAAAATGAGACAATGAAAAACCATGAAAATTATCAACTGAGCTAAAAACCCTATCTAAAATAATGGCAATAGTTTCAGATACAGGTACATTTGTGAAAAGTGACTTTACATCAAAACTGACAAAAAACTTTTTTGAATCGAAGTTTTTACCAAGGAGGTCTTTTTGGAATTCAAACGAGTTATTTATAGTGTAAGCATTTTTCGCAAAGGGGACAGGAGACGAACAACAAATTTTGCCAATTGAAAGGTGGGTAAGTTATACGAAGCTAAAATAGGACGGAGAGGTGTTCCAGCTTTATGGATTTTAGGCAGACAGTATAATTGAGCAAGATTAGCACCAGATGCGAACAACTGAGAGTAAGTATCATTTTTATTATCTTTAAGGACTTTAGTCGTGACAGAAATCTATTAACCTGGTCTTCTAACCTTACAATGGCTTTATTTACAGGTTCTAGAATTTGTTTGAATTTAGTAAGATCACTTAGGATTTCATTAGTTTTGTTTATGTAGTCCGATTTATTCAAAATAACCACTCCGTTACCCTCTGTCACGACTAAAGTCCTTAAAGATAATAAAAAATGATACTTATTCTCTCAGTTGTTCGCATCTGGTGCTAATCTTGCTCAATTATACTGTCTGCCTAAAATCCATAAAGCTGGAACACCTCTCCGTCCTATTTTAGCTTCGTATAACTTACCCACCTTTCAATTGGCAAAATTTGTTGTTCGTCTCCTGTCCCCCTTTGCGAAAAATGCTTACACTATAAATAACTCGTTTGAATTCCAAAAAGACCTCCTTGGTAAAAACTTCGATTCAAAAAAGTTTTTTGTCAGTTTTGATGTAAAGTCACTTTTCACAAATGTACCTGTATCTGAAACTATTGCCATTATTTTAGATAGGGTTTTTAGCTCAGTTGATAATTTTCATGGTTTTTCATTGTCTCATTTTAAGGAACTTTTAGAATTGGTCTTCAAACAATGCTATTTCACTTTCAACAATAAGGTTTACCAACAAATTGATGGGGTAGGGATGGGATCACCAGTCGGACCGTTAGCAGCTGACTTTTTTATGACTCATTTAGAAAGTGTAATTTTTAGACAATCTCCCACTCATCTCAAACCAATTTTCTATCGACGCTTCGTTGATGATTCGATAGCAGTCTTGATAATGCGGTACAAGCGCAACAATTCTTTAACTTCCTAAATTCTTTGCCCCAATATAACGTATACAATGGAAACTGAGCAAAATGGCTCCCTCCCCTTCTTAGATCTTTTAATTTCGAAAACGGTGATTCTATTACTACATCAGTTTACAGGAAACCCACTTTCACTGGTTTGGGCATGAATTTTTTTAGTTTTACTGATTTCAACTATAAGATGTCTTGTATTAAAACTCTCCTGTTCAGAGGATATAATTTGACCTCTAATTTTACCTTACTTAATGATGAATTTAATAATCTAAGATCATACTTTACTAATAATAGTTTTCCTGTTCAATATGTAGACAAACTAATTAGATCCTTCTTAAATAATGTTTATAGCCCTCAACTTCCATGTATTACAGTGCCGAAGGATATAAAATATTTCTTGGTACCTGAATGGGTCCTTTGAATAAGGAATTTAAGCTTAAATTTACAAAATTGTTAAGGAAATTTTTTTATCATACTGATTTCCGCATCATATTTATAAATAAAACGTCTTTAGGTAGCTTTTCTCAGCGAAGGATCGAACCCCTGACTCGTTGCGTAGCGGTGTTGTATATTTATTTACCTGCCCCAGGTGTCTCCTTGGGAATTACATCGGCAGCACTGTTCGCTCTCTCAGGGCTAGATTTTATTCGCATATGGGAATAAGTGGCCGAACAGGTAAAATTTTAAAAACTAAAGAAGCCTCGAGTATTCGTGAACACAGCATTAAATGTAAAATTGATGTCACTTTAGACAATTTTAAAATTCTTGGATATAATACTTGTCCCAACTCACTAAGAATTTTAGAATCGCTGTTCATTAAAGCATTGTCCCCTAGTCTGAATGTTGACTCATCAGCCGTCCCTCTCAATTTGCTATGATCCCTCCTCCTTCCCAATTCCTTATAATCCCTCCTTCCCCAATCGCCCTCGCCATCTC
>JAJOZX010022170.1:0-20542 GCA_023014485.1 Bathynomus jamesi
TTTCTAATTGTGGCTGAAACTCAACAAAATAAGTTATAACGAATTTATTTGCAGACGAATTCACTAATTGATTTCTATATTAGTTAGATGCTTGATATTATTTATATGTTCAGAGAAAAGTACAGCAATTATTGTACAATTAATCAATTATACTACATTATAGCTACAGCTCTCTCTATATAATAACTTATTATATACGTTAAACACAACAAATCTCGAATATATCCTAAAAAATAACGAAAATGTAGACATCCGCATCCGCGGATGTTGAAAATCAAACATCCTCATCCGCATCCGCGGATGTGAAAAAAATGACATCCGCTACATCACTACCATCAATACCAGTACCTTGCCAACCAAACATAAGTCACGGTCCATATCAATTGCGGACCAAGTCACAATTTACAACCATATACATTACAATATATATACTTAGGAGGAAAAGTGTAGGTTTGGTTGTAAAGACTGTACAGTAATGTAGAAATGTGTGTGCACCCATTTTGGGTCTCGCATTTAAAGGTGTTTGTGGGGCAAGTAAAGATCATGAGTTTTTAAATACCTCACAGTACTATGGGGGGCACCGCTCGGCAGAGGAATCTCTCTAAATGGGGTGTGTAAGGACAGAGTATCCCCTAACCCAAGATGCTGCCTCCCTATATCCCACAACACTTGTAAAAAACTATGTTTTCTTAAATTTGTTCTACATCTTGGCTTAAATAATTTCATACTATGACCTCTAGTCTGGTTATTGTGATCTTTAATGAAAAGAGAATCAAAATCTATCTTATCCAACCCTTAATTTTACTACCTTAAACTATACCCAATCTATCAACATATGTGTCTAATCGATTTTTAAACATGTTTATAGACGTGCTACTAATTACTTCTACCGGCAAACTATTCCAGCTATTTACTATTCGATGCGTAAAAAAGTTTTTGGCAACTGCTTTCTCGAACCTTCTACTTGTCATCTTACACCCGTTATTTCTAGTCCTATTATATTGAGATATTTCGAAAAAGCTATCTCTATCTACGTTATCGAACCCATTCATAATTTTGAAAACCTGCATCAGATCACCCCTTAGCCTCCTAGTCTCGAGTGTAGTCAATTTTAACTCTTTTAAGCCTATCCTCGTACGACTTTGACCTAAGCGACGGAATCATCTTAGTTGCTCGTCTTTGAACTCTCGATTTTGTCTATATCTTTGCGCATATGCGGATTCCAAAATTGGATCGCGTACTCCAAATGTGGTCTAACTAATGATTTATAAAGAGGAACTATTATATCCCGCGATTTGTATTCAAAATTCCGAGCTATAAAACCTAACACTTTGTTCGATTTATTGACCGCTGCTGTACTTTGTTTCGCTACTTTTAAATCACCAGTGACTATAACTCCTAAATCTTTTTCCTGCTCTACGCTTATCAACTCTCTCTCCCTGACATACTATACGCAAAATTACCGTTACGCAAACCTATATGTAAGATTTTGCACTTATCGACTAATCAACGGTTTTATTCAGATCATTCTGGATTTTACCTCTATCTTCGTCATTAATCGCCCTACCACCCAGCTTCGTGTCATCCGCAAACTTTGAAACTGTACTGACTAGGCCGACATCTAAATCGTTAATATATATAAGAAAAAGCAAGGGGCCCAATACAGAACCTGAGGAACGCCACTCGCTACATTAGCCCAATACGACTCCGCTCCATCAACGACCACCCTCTGTTTCCTACCTCGCAACCACTCTTCTATCCAATTTATTACTACACCCCTGATTCCATGAGCCTTAGTTTTCTCAATGAGTCTTTTGTGCAGTACGGTGTCAAACGCTTTTTGAAAATCTAAATACACTACATCAACCGCCCGCTGACTATCGCAAACGTCAACCACACTGAAAAATTTTAAAAGGTTAGTTAAGCAAGATTTGTTTCGCCTAAAACCGTGCTGCGTATTTCTAAGTTATGCAATTCTAAGTGTTCGACTATACGATCCTTAATTATTGATTCCAGTAGCTTATCTACAACAGACGTTAAACTGATTGGCCTATAATTTCCCGCCGCACATTTATTGCCTTTCTTAAAGATAGGTGTTAGGTTTGCTAACTTGAAATTATCTGGTACGCACCCCTCAGAAGTAGACGCATTAAAAATCCTTGTTAGCGGCACAACAATGCTATCTTTTAATTCTTTTAGTTGTATGGGATATATGGAATCCGGCCCCGGTGATTTACGCACTTTCATTTTATTAATATAACGCATTACTTCCCCTTCACTAACCACAATATTATCCAAAATATTACCATTATCAAAAGGTATTATGTCTATGACCCTAGGGATATTCGTTACAGCTTCTATAGTAAAAACTGACGTAAAGAATTCGTTTAGCAAGGTAGCCATTTCCTTGTTTTCAGAAACTAGATCTCTGTTAACATTTTTCAAAGGCCCCAAGACATTTTTACTGGATTTCTATTGTTGACGTATTGAATGAATCGCTTGGGGGTTTTCTTTACCGTCACGAGCTATGGAGATTTCAAATTCGCGCTTGGACTTTTTATTACACTTTTCGTTTCACGCCTTAGAAATATGTAGTTTCGTAACCACAAATTGTCTTTATCGCACTTATGTAGCCTATAAGCCCTATCTCTACTCTTTATAATGTCTCCTATTCTAGAAGTAAACCACAAGGGCTTGTTATTTACTTTCGCACGCTTAATTTTGTACATACACGTTCCTCATTTATAGTCCTAAATACTGTTTCAAACGATTCCCACATTAGTTTTGCGTTGGAGTTCCCCATTACGTTTTCACAATTGACGTGTGACAATTTATTTCGAAATTTACAAAAGTCTGCGTGCTGGAAGTTGGGAATTTTAGTCGAGTTAGCTGGTTTCGAGTGACTTACTGAGAGGGCAAACTCTGCTATATTGTGATCGCTATTGCTTAACGGTTCTATTACTTGAAGATCAGTAATTAGCCTATCATCCGTAGTTATTACTAAATCTAAAATACTGTCCAACCTTTTGAATAAGAAAGCTATCCTCGAGAAAATTAACTAAACGATTACCTTCCGCGTCTCCCTGCATTGTATCGTAATTCACGTTGGCGCAATTAAAGTCACCCATAACTAAAGCCTGTTCACTACCTATTATTCTCTTTAGTTCACGGTATAACGCTTCGTCCATATCAGCTGTTTGATTAGGGGGGCCTATATATAACCGCAACAAGAAGTTTGAAATCGTTCAATTTAAGTTCTGTTATAGTCGAATCTATTAGTTCTGGAATTGTGTGCTTTACTTCTATAACGTTCGCGATATTATCTTTGATATACAACATAAACACCGCCTCCTCGCCTACCTATTCTGTTTTTAACAAAAAGTCTATAACCTAATTTGATACTCCCCTACAAAGTCACGTGTTTCAATGCTAAGCCACGATTCATTTATCGCAATTAAATCATAGTTTTTACGAGCAATTAAAGAAAAAAATTCGTTTATTTTATTTCGTAAGCTACCTATAGATCAGATATAAGAGTTAGTGTATTTGAGGCTAAACAGGCAATAAAATGTTTGCTGTTTAAATTTAGTAATTTTTGAACAAGTTGTCAAGATGGAGACACTTTTGAAATTAATATTACAAATAGATGGGCATTTGCTGCACTTTTCCCAGTTTTCTATAAGATGAGGAGTCGCAGTACTTTTCCATTCCATATTGATGATTGGTTAGGTTTAGTAGGGATATTTTCGTTAAAACTAACGAAAATATTACGACTTAACCTAACCAATCATCAATATATTTATAATTTGGTTCTACATAATTTAGGACCGTAAAAGCGAAGATATCCTATTATTCTTTATAATTCTTTCTAGTATCTTTCCTACCAATGATAAACTAACAGACCTATAATTTCTAACTCCTCCTCACTACCCTTTTTGTAAATGGGTACTACATTTGCTTTTTTCCATTCATCTGGTACTTCTGCATAATTAATTGACCTAGCAAACAAAATAGTTAGTGCCTCAGATAAGCTTTCCTCCCCTTCTCTGTCACAAAGTTATAATATGTGAAAGCGATGGAAAAATGGTGCATAAGCATACATCTCTTAAAAATGTCAAATCTATTACTCCATTTAATTTTTCACATATTCCATTCAGACATGTATTACGCAGTGCATTTTTTAACCTAGTGACTGGGCGCCCAGTCAACAAAATTGGTCGCCTAGTGAATGACATTTTAAGGTACGAGTGCATATCCTCTCCTAACCAATGCACAATTAAAGCATTTAAATACCATCCACATGCCATAATTCTGGAAATTTTAATTTAATGAGTATCTTCACTTCATGTACTAAAATTATTACATGATCATATTTTATGAAAAACTGCATTACCTAAAACCATTTTGCCACCAGATGGCCAATTTCCCAAACGTGAGAAAATCAAAGATCTTTATTATTATGATTTCACAACTGTCAAATTTAAAAATTAGTTATATACTGTCAGATTTGGCTGCTTGCAGAGCTGGGCAGTAACGCGTTATAAGTAACGGCTGTTATGTAACGGTACTTTTTAGTAACGGTAGCGGTAACGGCGTTACATTTCAAATCGAGTAACTCTTTCAGTAACGACGTTACTTTTTTGAGGAAATACATTCGTTAGTCGTTACTCATTACTTTTTTATCGTAGCTCGCAATTAGTTTCTTTCGATCCTCACTCATTATTCATTAACCGTTAAAAATTTGTCCCTTCACTATGAGCGAGGTGTGCATGTTGGCCGTTGGCATGCTGGCAGCCTACCCCAATCCACCCTCTCCCCCTACACTGACAGCACTCAAAGTAAAAAGGCGAAAAACCCTGGAGCAGGGAGGGACCTAAGTTCAACAGAGGTTTTTTCATTCCTCTCATCTGGCCCTTCACGGCACGTTAGCTCTGCATCCCTCCCATCCACTAACTTTAAAAATATGTTTATTAAACTTAACACTCCTATACCATCTAGTGCCGCTGTTGAGCGGGTTTTTTTTTCAGTAGGGAAGGATATACTGCGTCCGAAACGATGCTCGCTCTTAGATGCAAATTTTGAGAAGCTTGTTTTCTTAAAGGCCAATAAAGATCTTTTGAATAATAGTTCTTAAGTTTGTATATTTAGCTAATAAATTTCAATTATCATTGCCAATTGCCATGCACAATAACTCATTTGATTCATTTTTTAGTATTTCGTATTATTGTTTTGCAAAACTAAACTTTTCTGGTATATTCTAGCACTAGTAAATTAGTATCAATAGTATGCTACATCTTCTGTTACGTTGCAATTCCTGGTAATAAATTTTGCAGTAATTTGTTT
The DNA here is from genome assembly GCA_023014485.1 of Bathynomus jamesi. Lineage (NCBI taxonomy): Eukaryota > Metazoa > Arthropoda > Malacostraca > Isopoda > Cirolanidae > Bathynomus > Bathynomus jamesi. The sequence goes on from JAJOZX010022170.1 coordinate 5,344, forward strand.
CACTTTTTTTGAAAATATTATGCCTTATAAGTCATAACAACGCAATGAAGGCATGCACAGACTTCATAGCCTATGCATTAACCAGTGGATACAAACCAACACATACTCGCACAAGCGGATGTTTATATAATAATATATTTTATGTATATAAATTATAAATTTATAATATACATATGCATATATATAATATGGGGCTCCAATAAACCTTAGCCCCCCGCCCATAGCCTAAACCATTAGAGGTACAGTAAAACTAAACATACCTTACAAAAGAGAATTTAATCCTGCATTTAATGAGAAACAATTAAAACTTGGTGTGTCCGCATTGGCTTCCAAGACAGCCTGAATTCGCTTTGGGTAGCTTGCCAAAAGTGACGTGAATAGATCTTGATCGTTACACAAATTTGCTAAAACAGTTTCAATGTGTTGCGTCATTGTATCCTTCGAAAATCGATTTGCTGCAGGTTCTTGAAACAAGAGACATTCAACCTTATCCTTTATAACTGATCCAATGTGTTCACAGACGTTCAGGTCAGGAGAATTTCCTGGCCATTCTTCATTTCCAAAGAAATCGATCTCATGGTTCCGCAACAACTGTTGAGTGGCTAATGCCTTAAAGCAGGGGGCCTTATCGTGCAGAAGTGTGACCTGATCGACATCCATAACATTGTTTGGGTTTCTTAGAAAAGGAATGACATGCTGGGATAGAATAATATCACGAAAATACTGTCCATCCCAACTCTGACCATTTGGCTTCAGCACCCACATGAGCTTCTTTGCAGTGAACAAAACAAACACACCAACACAGTCTGGACTTTTTAATAATTCGCGATAATGTTCATTGTCATCGATTTCATCTGGTGTGGCCCACACTCGATCATTTTGGTAGTTAGGCCGACGTGTTACGTAAACAAGAAATTTATCGGAGACAGCTAAATGCATGAAATCATCCACATCCCAATCTTCAAGATAATGGGCAAACCACATTCTGTCATCGATGTAAAGGAGGTTTTTCTTGGCTTTGGAAGTTCATGCCAAGGCTTTAAACCTTGCCTATGACAGTACAGTCGAATGATCTCATCACTAACGATCTCTAGAAAGTTTAGCACAGCCGTTTTTCCGCTTATGCGTACCGCTTTCAATGATGTCCTTTGTTTCCTGAGAGAGTGGCAAATTTGGGCGCCCAGATTTGGTTGTATCCATTTCACATTCATCTAAAGTTTTGTTCCAATTTCTTTTGACGAAGTACTCACTTCTTCGCAACTGTATGGCAACCCATGAACGTGTTATAAAGGTGGCTCCAGCATCACGAGCTTCCCGAAATGTTATTGCTCGTATGCGATCTATCACACGTTGCCTCTCCGAATCACCAATTAAGAGAGCCATTATATTATCACTTTATCAGCTAGAATAATTTTAATACCTGCAATAAATGAAGAATTTTATATATTTTTATAATCACTAAAAACTATTTCGATATAAGTAAACATGTAAGCTGCAAATGGGGGGGGCTAAGGTTTTTTGGAATTCCTTATATTTACATTTCATTAAAAGTAACGGTGCCGTTACGCGTTACTTTTTAAAAATGGTAACTAACGATAACGGCGTTACATTTAGACTGTGGTAACGGTAACGGCATTACATTTATAAAGTAACGAGCAAACCACTGGCTACTTGTCAGTTTTCCTAACTACTCAATTTCCTAACACGGAATGTAGTAAGGTATCCAAGAGTAAGATAAAATGAACTAAGCATTTTCAAGCTACCCCGACTTTTTGGGGGCTATAGACCCCCCGGCACCCCCGTCTCGTACGCAGTGGCGGATCTACTATGAAACTAATGAAGCTTAAGCTTCAGGGCCCCTAATCCAGGAGGGGCCCTGAAGCAACTTTTTTTTAATGAGTGAATTTTTCAACAAAATCGATGGAGTTTTTTTAAGTGTTTGTTATTAAAATAAGGCTATTTTAGTGATAAAATCATAAGCCAATGGGTTGAAGTACTTAATATTGACCTTAGAATATGCTCTAATACCCATTTCATATGGCCTCAAAATGCCCCTGTAATTGGTCAAATTTCAAAATTTTCTCGGGGGCTTGCAGCGCCCGAACCCCCAGCTGTATGGGCCCCTTGAGCTCGCCAGACCTCGTTGCTGGTGGGAAGGGGCTCACTGTATGGCTCATTTTCAAGGACACCACCCCGTTCTCCGCCATTTGGGCCTCGAGGTCCTTGCAAGGGCAGCAAGGCCCTTTGAACCTTGTTGGATGTTGCCCTATTGTTGTTGGTTGCGAAGGGGCCCCCATAACAGTTCAAGATTCAGGGTCCCAAAAATGTAGGTCCGCCACTGCTCGTACGCCTATGTTTGTATGTATGCGTATTGTTTTACGAGAGGTGGGGTGACAAGCTTGACCTTCGTGAAATGAGGAATCATCGCGCGAAACTTTTACGTATTTGATTTTATGTAAATATATTTTAAATTGTGTGCCAAGTGGAACCTTGAAGTTGAAGGTTGTTAATAGATTAACGCAATGAAAATTCCTGTTTATGCCGTGTACAATTCCAAATGTCACGTGACGTTGACGTTATTCTCTCGTGTGAGTACGCAAAAACTAGTTAGATGCACAGTTGCCCGCATATGTAATGTTCCTCGCCCCACAGACGACTCCGTACATGTGGCAACGCCGCAGCGATAGTCAAGATATCGCAACTCGGGGAAGGTGGGGTGGAGGCGGAACAACCGAGTCCAACAACATATAACATTGACATATAGGTAAGGCACTGTCCAAAAATTACCTAACGCTATTTTTGCTAAAACCTGACCCACCCCCAACCCCCCACTTATAACGTGTGGGGTGGGGAAAGTGTTATATAACATCATAGGGGATGCCTGGTTTAGTGTTACAGAACGTTCCTGCGGGATCTGGGGTGTCAAGTTTTAGCAAAAATAGCGTTACGTAATTTTTGAACGGCCCCAAATTATAATGTAATGTCTGTGTTCATAAAGATAAACGATTAATATGATCGTGAACAGCGTTGAACTCCATGTTTACTAGTCTTATACAGTAATAAGGTTCCATTATGATTACTGCAAGTCTGTATGAACAGACACCACTATGGAAAACTGATATGTGTGCGTAGTTGGGAGGTAACGAAAATGGTCCACTGATTAGGTAGGTAGTTAATCACAATTATTAAACTCCTTTTATGTCAATGACTCGGTGGATGAAACCAATTGGTTGCTCACCAGAGTTATTTTCCACACTAGTATTTATATACTGTGTGATAGAGCGTGCTTTGTAGTTTGACTCCACCAATCAACCAACAAACGAAAAGGACGCTGGTGGAAAAAAGAAAAAAGGACTTGCATCAAGAACGGCATGGCGACCGGGAAGGCTTGAAATTAAAAATCCATCTCTTCCAGGAAGTATGCCCTCAGAAATTAAGCAACTAGAAGGAAGACTCCAGCAAGAGATCAGGCCTGACTAAGGAGACCAGGACTTATCTAATAACACTCGGTAAGTGAACAGTTGTATTTCTAAACCCCAGTTTAGTGATAACATTTAAACTAGGTCCAGTTAAATTAGGCCTACATTGTGGTCTAAGACCTAGCATTAACTCATACCTTAACAAAGGCTAAGGTAAATTACCCTAACCTAATTTGGTGAGAAATCCTACTGTGGACCTCAATTTACTCTACCCACTCTGGACCATTTCCGGAATCTCTAGGCTGATTCCCTACAAGGCTAGGTTTAACCTACTTTACAGTTAGACTGGAGATATTAGGGGTGAGTTAATTGGGGATCAATTCATACAGAGCATTTTTCACACCACAATACAATTTTTTTTATATACTAGTGAATTTGAACCAAAAATAGACATTACACAACCATTCTCCATACCCTCATTCCCCTTCCCTACCCATCAGCTGTTTGTAGAGTCCGTGTGCAGACTTAAACCTTTACTAACATGAATCTACACGATTATATATACAGTATATATACACTAGGGGCACTCAATATATTTTGCCCCACCCTTTTTTCTTAGCTAAATAATAGGCCATGGGGCTGAAATGTCTTTTGGGCCGTAAGTTTGAACTTTGTGTTTCACATAAACGGATTTTTCCAGTTTGAGTTTCCACTCCTTGTATAAAACCGCTTTTAAACGCCCTTGTATAAAACCGATGGTTAACGCAGTTTCGAAAATGGCGTCTGACAGTGATGTGCGTCGTAAACAGAAAGCTATTAGCGAGTTCTTAACCGCAGAGAAGGAAACGGTTGGAAATATTCACAAACGTCTACAAAACGTTTACGCAGATGCTGTTGTTGATCGAAGCACAGTTGAACGCTGGCCTCAACGTGTGAGATCATCGGAGAGAGGAAGAGCCAGCCTTGATGATGAGCCACGCAGCGGTCGCCTGGCATCTGATGTGACATCTCGCACTGTTCAACGTGCTAACAGCATCATTCGATCAAATCGGCGCGTCACATAAAGGAGCTATCACTGGAGCTAGGAAGTGTGAATACGATATTATAGGGCGGGTCATACTATGCATTGTTTTTAAATCAATGGAGAGGGGTGTTCAAATGACATATTTTGGTGTATAGAACACAATTCTGAAGAAAATATTTAATTCTGATAACCCTAACCTACATCATTTTGCAGTTGATTATTATTAAATTGTTGATTATTTTACTATTGTAGTTACCCCAGAATATGTCTTCTCACGTTTTCTATCATGGCTGCTCACGTTATCTCTCATAGAGCATTGTTCTAACTAATTCATATAAACACATATAATGTAATTCATATAATAATAATAATATTTAAATACTCAAATAAAAAGGTGTGCCATTCCACTTAATTGTAATTATCATACAGTTTGGTATATGAAATATTTTGACGGTTTTCTGGAATCAGGCAGTGAAGTTTTCTCTTGGGAAGGGCAAACTTGATGCCAAAGAGAGGTTCATTGTCAAGTTAGACAAGTTCTTTGATATTTTGACTTGCAAGTATCAGATTACCAGTTGTGAGGGGGGAGGCTGTGAGGGCTGTGTTATCCAAGCCCACATTAACTGTTCCTGCAGCAGAGAGAAAAAGATTCCTGTGAAAGATCTTGCCTACATCAAGGGACAGAAAGAGAAGGTTGGAAGTAAGGGACCCCACCAAATAGGGGGTCCTGATCTACCAGAGCACAAGAGACAGGTGAGGACATTGAAAAGGCAGTGGATGGAAAGGAAGGCAGAGAAAAGGAGAAGGAGCAAGGAGGAAAGTGCTGCAGTAGCAGAGAAGGCAGCCAGGAAGGATGTTAAGAGATTTTTGGCAGATGGTGATGAGGATCTGGAATTGGAGAGAAGTGGTGATGAAGATGAGTTTGTTCCTGAAGTTGAGCTCTTCCCTCAAACTGACCCTGAGCCAGCAGCTTCGGCAAAGGCACAGAAAAACTATGATGAGATTCAAAACATTGCCCTTGCTAGTGTAAGGTATGGCATAGGGCTGAGGCCAACTGCAGCGATAGCAACAGCAGCTCTGATTGACGCAGGAATCATCACAGAAGACAGTACAAGTAAAGTGATTGATAAGAGCAAGGTCAAAAGAGCACAGGAGAAGTTGATGAGAGAGCTGGGGGAACAGTTCGAGAAGAAGTGCAGGGAGGAGGGGGGATCTCTTGCATCCTCTTTGATGGGCGGATTGACCTGACCAATGTGATGATGGAAGCTGAGGGCAGTGACCAATCTTTTCCCGCAAAGATCAAGGAAGAACACTATAGTGTTGTTAGTGAGCCTGGCAGCTACTATCTGTTCCACTTTACCCCAGAGAAAGGAACTAAAGAGGAGTCACATGCGGAGAAGATTGCTAAGGTCCTGTTTGCCTGGCTGAAAGAGAGGGGTTATGATAAGACCTTGTTGGCCATTGGAGGAGACTCAACAAATGTCAACACTGGTGTGATAGCTGGAGTAATGCGGAAGCTGGAGCTGCACTTGGGGAGAAAGCTGGTCTGGTTGGTGTGCAACCTGCACACTGTTGAACTTCCCCTGCGCCATCTCATTGTTGACCTTGATGGCCCTACTCTGTCAGACAAAAAATTATCCGGGACAATAGGAAAGCTCCTTGATTCTGCTACAGACTTTGATATCAATCCAAACTTCACCCGAATCTCTGTTGGCCCTCCACTGATCAAGCTTCCTGACAAGGTCATTCAAGATCTCTCAACTGATCAATACTATGGCTATAAAATTGTCTGTGCAGTCAGGGATGGAGTACTTCCTGCAGGGCTGGCTCTGTTAGAGATAGGACCAGTAAACCACAGCCGCTGGCTCACCACAGCGAACAGACTTCTCAGGCTCTGGGTGTCAAAGCACGGACTTAAAGGAAAGAACCTGAAGATTCTGCAATTCATTGTGGAATTCATCATTGGAGTGTATTACCCATGTTGGTTCAACGTGAAGGTCAATCACTCCTGGATCGAAGGGCCTAGGCACATCCTCTTTCAGCTGGACTGCCTCAAGTCCCAGAGAAAGGTGCTGCTGGATATTGTGATGCCAACTGTGAGAAGATCTCCTTGGTATGCCCACAGTGAAGTCATCCTCCAAACACTACTCTGCTCTGAGGATCAGAAGGAGAGGATTGAAGGGGTGGAGAGAATCCTGGCCATCAGGGGAGAGGGGGACCCGGACACTCAGCTGGGGGACTCCTCTGTTAGGAGCAGAAGGACACCTGACATCAATTGTGATGCTTCCAGCATCGGTGACTTGATCAGCTGGTCAGAAGGTGTGTCAGAGCCACCTCTCACCTGCTCTCTAAGCACCTCAGAGGTGAAAAACTTCATCAACACCCCCATGGAGGTGCGCAACTGGCCTTGCCACACACAAAGCATTGAGAGGGTTGTTAAAATGGTGACAGGCTTCTGCTAAGTACTTCTCACAGGAAAAGAGGGATGGAGGGATCAGGGCTCAGGAGACCAGCAGGAAGCTGATGTCCAAGTCTGAGTCAAAGCAGGATTTGTGCAACCTGGCAAAGTTCAAGATGTCAGGAGAATGATCTTTGTAATTATATCCAGTGATATACATGCAGTTCACCTATTAATAAATATATGTAAAGTTGATTTGGCCTTGTCAATATAAATGATTTACCTTATATCTTTTAATATATTATAAAGGGGTTCAAAAGGGTAAAATCGGCAATTTAGAAATACAAAATGATGTAGGTTAGAGTTATCCTATCCAAAAAAGCAGCTCATATTTGAATTCCCCATGTAAAAACACACAATTTAGACACCCCTGATGGTAGGATTTCCTTCAGATTCATGTTGTCACCTGAGTACGACCCGCCCTAATACGATAATTCAGCAACTGGGACACTCAAGTGTGTTCATGATTTGTTCCCCGCGAACTGACTGAAGATCAAAAAGTCCAAAGAAAAGAAATTGCTTCTGAGTCGTTGGTTCGATACGAAACAGAAGGGGATGACTTTCTTTCATGAATTGTGACTGGAGATGAGACTTGGGTACACCACGTTGAACCTGAAACAAAACGCCAATCCATGGAGTGGCATCACGCAGACTCCCCATGCAAGAAAAAGTTCAAAATGGCTCCCTCTGCAGGAAAGGTTATGACCACCATCTTCTGGGATATGAAAGGGGTGATTCTGGTGGACATTATGAAGAAAGGACAAACAATCAACTCAGAGGCATATATTGCTACCTCACAGAGACTCCAGAAACGTATAAAGCGAGTTCAACCGTTGAGAAAACTGGAAGACGTCCTTCTTTTGCACGACAACGCAAGACAAGAGGCCATCACAAAAATGCACTTGACTGTGTTACCCAACCCTCCATACAGCCCGGCTGTGGCACCTTCAGACTTCCATTTGTTTGGGCCAATGAAGGATGCTATTCGTGAAGGAAAGTTTTAGTGACGATGAGGTTGTTGAGGAGGTTAAGAGGTGGTTCCAGCGGAACTCAGCAGACTTTTACCAGCAAAGAATAAAGGTCCTTGTTTTGAGGTGGAGAAAAGCCGTAGAAAAGGATAGAGACGATGTGGAAAAATAAAAATTGTAAAAAAGGTATGTAACTACTTGTGTACAAAATTTCTGGAACTTACAAGGAAACTTGGAAAGAAAAAAAAAGGTGGGGCAAAATATATTGAGTGGCCCTCGTGTGTGGTGTATATATATATATATATATATATATATATATATATATATATATATATATATATATATATATATATATATATATATATCAGTGGCGTGCATTCAGGGTAAGCTAGGTAAGCGCCGCCGCCTCTGATAAAAATCTTATTAAAGACAGTACCGTATTTTTCAGAATAGTCTGCAGTACATACCCACTAGCCAGTCATGAAGTTTATCATTAGCTACTATAATTATATAATATGTACAATTTGTACATATAGTGCGTGTGCTCGCACACAATACCGCTTACCCTGTAGACGTACCCACCGCACGCCACTGATATATTGACATTGAGCGAGAAAAAGATTGAGACTATGAGAAAGAGCGAGGTAGATGGGCAGAGAGAGTTAGTGGGAAATGGCTTATCGATTGTTACACAATTTTTTAACAGTCGATTTGAATGACAGTAATTGATTATCAAAATCACATAAGAATAATTCACGGTTATGCTAGCATAAACATATTTATATATACTTATAAATGCATACAATATTATACTAATGATTGTGAAATGACATTGATGGGCCAACCCGTGGTGTTGACATGGTTACTTGCTGTCGCCGTCAAGGAGAGACTACATATGGGGTGTCAGTGGAAACCATAAGGTGACGGTTGCGTGAAGCAGGATATTACCACCGGTTTGTGGCTGATGCCTATTATATTAATAGCGTTTTCCAGATTGTATTTTTATTAATTATCAATGTGGATAGATAACACTGCCCAACAAAAAAAAGTTTTTTGCTGGTGATTTAATTCTAAGACCTGTTCTGGATAATATTGATGTATGTGCTGATTTCAAAAATCACCTTAGATTTTGTCCATCACATCAGGTTTTCGTGCAATGTGCAATGCAATATGCCTATTTGGGTGATCCATGAAGGGCACTTATAAATTTTATCTGTGGAAAAGGCAAATCTGTGCATTAAATCTAAAGGTCATGTACAACATATTAAAATCTTGGGTATCTGTGATTTCCCCAGGTGTGAGCGTGACGTCATGATCTGCTTTAATATGGATTCATTTTTTGCTTATTTAAACACTTCTAATCACTTTGTGTCAATATTACCATTGTATATTAAAGTTCACTCCCTGCACAATTGTTTACTTTTCCATGCTGATTCTGAGTATGTAAAAACTTATTTTTTGAGAAGAAAAAAAATTGGGCATAACCCTGCCAAAATGCGATATCTCCGTATTTGATTGCTCGAAAACCTGACGTGATAGGCAAAAACTAAGGTGATTTTTGAAATCAGCACACCAAAGTTACCTAAAAACAGGTGTTAGAATTAAATCAGCAAAATTGGTGTTGGGCAGTGTAATGATTTAATCACGATGGACAGATAAACCCATTAATGTTTTCCAGATTTCCTGATGCATTATCAATGTGGAGATATTATTAGATCTTAACAAGGAATATACAAACAAACAAAACATCTTTATTGCGGATCATTCACAATCCATAGACACTTAACCTAACATGTAACTATAATCTTATCGTACACTGAACTTAATAAAAAATAAGGCCAACATAGTCACTTAACCTAACATACAAGCACAAAAATAAGGCCAGCATAGCCATTTAACCTGACTTCAAATGGAAATAATGATGTGGACGACGATGAATTTGCCAGAGGCGCAGCAGTTAAGGCTCTTAGGCAATTTTGTGATATTTGTCAATTATTAAATTTAATTAAGACATTAGCAATTTATTTTATATGGAAAATATTATATATAAACACTTACTTTCTATGGCATCAAAACCTTGGATACAAAAACAAGGTACCCATAGTCCTATATAGACATAAAAAACAAAAAACAAACAAACCAAACATCTTTATTGCAGATCATTCACAATCTAAGGTCACTTAACCTAACAGACAAATACAATCTTACGTATACACTGAACTTAATACAAAAATAAGGCCAACATAGCCACTTAAGTTGCTTCGCGTTCGTATGAGAGAGATTTTTTCATCTTCCCATTCTAGGCATTTAAAATCAAAAGCAGCTGACAGATATCACCGTATATTAATATTCTGGTATAATCATCAGACAATGATTTAAGATGGGGTGGGGTTAATTCAGAGCCATTCCCTGTGACCAGTGGTGTCAGGCAGTGAGGGATATTATCCCCCTACTTATTCAATGTTTATATGGATAATCTATGTTGTGCTGAACACCTGTAAAATAGGCTGCTATATTGGTACAATGATTGTTAATCATCTGTATGCAGATGATCTAGTTCTTATTTCTCCACTTGTAAAAGGGCTCAGCACACTTTTGAAGGTGTGTGAAAGGTATGGGAAGGATAACGACATAACATGACTTTTATCAGGATTATATTTTATGATTATGAGGACCAAGGCCTACAAATATATACAATTTCCTTAATTTCAATTGGATGGTATGGTGCTGTCAGAAGTAACTCAGACTAAGTATCCTAGCCACATACTAACTGATAGTCTTTTAGATGACTGTGATATTCTAAGGCAATGTAGACAATTATATGCTCAGGGAAATACTTTGGTTAGAAAATTTCATGTGTGCACATTAGATGTTAAGTTGATTTTGTTCAAAACGTTTTTGGACTCCAATGTATACAGCTCATTTGTGGTGGAACTACAGGATGTATAATTTGAGAAAATTATACAGGGTGTCCATAAATGTTTACCCTGAAAACAGTATGCTCTCATGTTTTAATGACGAATCTTACATGCGTTTTCTTTTTACAGGTGATCTCGTACACGCATAGAGTTTCTGTGCTGGTGTGTTTCGTCTACCGCATTCGCCGCTAGGAGCCCTGTAGTAGCTGTTCAGTTAAGATGGCGTCTGTGACAGAGAAGGCACAATGTCAGTGTTCAGCGAAGGTTCAGAACAAAGTATGGAAAGAATCCACCTGATGTGAAGTTAATTAAGTCGTGGATGAAAAAATTCTTGGAAACTGGAAACGGGAAAAGGGAAAGAGCAGTGGTAGACCATCAGTTTCCGATGGGACGGTGGAAAACATTCAAACTGTTTTCACACGGTCACCAAGGAAATCGGTGAGACAAGCTTCATGCCAACTAAAGATACCGAAGTCTACGGTGCACAAGGTGTTACACAAACGTTTGAAGTTAACACGCCTACAAGGTACAAATTGTTCAAGAACTGAAGCCTGATGACCGTCCAAAACGTGAACAATTCGCTATTGACATTTTGAACAGCATTGACGAGGATAATGACTTCTGTTACGTGTTGCTTTTCAGACGAGGCTACGTTTCATCTTAGTGGTAGAGTCAACAGAGACAATGTGCGTATTGGGGATCGGAAAACCCACGTGCCGTAAGGGATACCGTTTAGACATTTTACGTGCCACTAGGGGCGCACATGTGGAAGCTTATTAAGTTCATTAACTATGTATCAAAACTTTGTATGTTTATCTACTTATGATTAAAACTGTGTTTGAATACGAGTGTTTATTTAAAAATTATAGCATGCTTTAATCAGGGTAGTCATTTATGGACACCCTATATGTTGCATATAATAATATTTTTAGGAGTTTCTTAAGAACTCCAGGTTTATAAATGGTGCTCCTTCTAGTGTCAGTATGCTGTTTGTAGTCAATAAGGTGCCTAACTGTGCCAGTGTCATTCACAATTTTGTATTTAGATTTATGATCATTTATTACTAGGCTTGGTGAGTCAGTCATAAGATAATGGAAGCCATGGTTAGTAGACTGGTCTCCGATATAATTTATAAAACCTGAAATCTGGAAGCATTGGCGCATGCAATTGTATGTTCATTATGCACAGTGATTCACTGGCCTACTTAGTCAGTGCTCCAGACAACTATCTCTTAATCTTTATGGACCTCTTGTATAATGTTTGTACCTGTTGAGTCTGAAATAAACTGTTTGTTTGTTTCATTGATTTAAGGAAAATCACACATAAAATGACATGTCTTGATAGTTGGTCATTTGGCACTAGAAAAAGTTTTAAAATGATAGTAGATAATCAATTAAAAGCTTAGTATATAATATAAATTTGCATAAAAATTAAATGAATAATATATTAACTCTAATTAAAGTGACATTGGAATAAATTACCACACAATATAGTATTATCACATCACAAATACAGGTAATACTTAATGTTTGTATAATGTTCAAGAATTCTTTACAGAAACACAGCATAGCATTTTTACTGCAGTGGAGTATTTTAAATAGTATGCTCCTGCCCTAATATGTCCAATTTGTATTGTGCATTACTATCAAAGAAGAATACGGGCCTCTTCTTTCATCATCTACAGCCGCTGACACAGATGATGAGCTGACTTGTTGGGGAACTTGATATAGCGGGTTTTAAACTTTTACTAATGATAGGTTACAAGGATTGGTGGGGGCGTTTTGTTGTACGTTCATAATTCCCTTAGGGCTATCGAAGTTGAGATAGATTTTCCGGCAGCAATTAATGCGATATGCGTTGAAGTTAGGGCGCGTAGTATTAGCTTTAATTTCGTTGTTGTTTATAGACCTCCCGTTCAACCCCTCGATACCGATACTAGATTTTACACACTTCTCGGCAACTTTATTAGTAATCGGGATAGTATAATTGTCGGAGACTTTAACTGCCCTAACGTTAATTACGAGACTTTTACTGGTAATGATGAGGGTTTGAGAATGATTGATATTTTTTTACGACAGATGGTTACCGAACCAACGCGCGATGACAATATTTTAGACGTGGTGATGACGAACGACAGAAAGGGAGTTTATTCCGCGTAGGCCCAAGCGCGCTAGTAATCATGGTAGGCCGAAGTGGTGGACTAGGGAAATAGGTGAGTTCATAACGAGCGTAACAGAGCATATAGACTTAATAAGCGCAATGGCACGGTAGCTAACTTTATAGCTATATCGAGCTTAGACGTCAGGTTAAAAGATTTGTTAAGAATGCTCAGCGTAATTTTGAGATAATTGTAGCTGCAGATAGTAAACATAATCCGAAAAAGTTTTTTGACTACGTCAATAATCGTAAGCCGATAAAAGATAATATAGGCCCTCTAATGGACGCTAACGGCGCTTTGGCTTCCGACGCCCAGGCGATGGCGGGTATTTTTAACGACTTTTTTGAGATAGTTTTTACCGTAGAAGACGTAAATAATGTTCCCGTCGTGGACGATATCGTTCCATTTAGTAGAGAGACTATTTTGAATGAAATAACTGTTTACGAGGGTAAGATTGCGCATTATATCGATAAGCTAAATGTTAGCAAGGCTCCAGACCCTGACGCGTTTTATCCTAGACATTTGAAAGATTTGAAAGACGTTATCATAGGCCCCTTAACAAAAATTTTTAATAAGTCACTGGAGGCAGGGATTATTCCTGAAGACTTCAAATTAGCTAACGTTGCACCATTTTTAAAAAAGGCGACCGCACGGTAGCTAGCAATTATAGGCCTATTAGCTTAACATCAATTGTCGGTAAACTTTTGGAATCCGTAGTTAGGGATCGTATCGTCGATCATTTAGAAAGTCGCGATGGGTCGCATGGGTTTCGAAGCCATAAATCTTGTTTAACTAATTTGTTAGAGTTTTATAACGAATTAGTGCGCGAATACGATAAGCATAGAGCGGCTGACGTTATTTATTTAGACTTCAAAAAGGCGTTCGATATAGTTCCGCACAGAAGATTAATTGCGAAGGTTAACGCGCACGGTATACGCGCAGTGGTGTAGTCCGGGGGTAACGCAAGGTAACGGCGTTACCCCACTGGTTTTATTTTACTTTTAGCGTTACCCTACTGGTTTTATTTTACTTTATATTTTTTATATTTTTTGCTGTTTCTACTTAACATTTTTGTAGTACATACTCTTTCTAGCTATATTTCTTTCCTAACCCCTTCAATTTCAACGTGTTTTTGGGAATATACATAAAATGTAAAAACGCTGTAGAATTTTATAGGAACGCTATATAAGAAAAATTGTTGTTGCGTTACTCCACTGAAGAAATTACGACTACACCACTATATACGCGATCAGATAGCTAAGTGGTTAGGGGAATGGCTTCGTGCCAGGAAACGGAGGGTCGTTGTTAATGGTAGGGAATCGGAGTGGTTGGATGTAGATAGCGGTGTCCCACAGGGTTCAGTGTTAGGGCCCATTGCTATTCGTAATCTACATCAACGACATAGATGTAGGCTTCACCAGTAACGTGTCAAAATTTGTGGACCATACTAAAATAGGTGGTAAAGTTCTTAACGTGGACGCTAGAAATAGGCTCCAAGACGATGTAAATAGGATTATGGAGTGACGGATAAGTGGCAGATGCAATTTAACGTAGACAAATGTAAAGTTTTGCATATAGGTTCTCGTAACAATAATTACACGTACACGATGTACACGATGGACGAACAGTTAGCGAGCGTTGACAAGGAAGTAGATTTAGGCGTATGCGTATCTAAGGATTTAAAAGTTAGGAACCAGTGCCTGGAGTCCTACGCAAAAGCTAATAGGATGTTAGGCTTCATTGCGTGTAATTTCGAATTTAAATCGAAGAATATTATATTGCCCTTTTACAAGTCCCTAGTCAGTCCTCACTTAGAATATGCCGTTCAGTTTTGGTGCCTGTATTTGCTTGAGAATATTGATAGGTTGGAAAGGGTGCAGCGACGCACCACGAAACTAATTCCGTCATTACGCAACAAGTCTTACGAAGATAGGATTAAAGAGTTAAACTTGCATTCACTCAAAACTAGGAGATTAAGGGGGGAGCTTATTGAATTTTTCAAAATCGTTAATAAAATCGATAACGTAAATTTTGACATTGTTAATTTTCGATAATAGCAATACTCGTAATAACGGATTTAAATTACGTGGCAAACGTTTCATTACTAACATCGCTAAAAACTTTTTTACTTTTAAAGTAATTGATAAATGGAATAAACTTCCCGCGTCCGTCGTGAACTCTACCAGCGTTAATATGTTTAAAAACCGTTTAAATAGGCATTTCAAAAATATTAACGTCGTTTTAAAATAATAAA
>JAJOZX010022171.1:0-22659 GCA_023014485.1 Bathynomus jamesi
AATTATTATACATTATTTTTAAACTTTGTTAATTCAAAAACCTTCCAAATCCCTACACATTTGACCACAGGTCTATACATCATCCACTACGTAATTGATTTTTACCTACAACAGTCAATAAAAATGCATGTATGCACATTATATATACTATATATATACAGCCCTTATGCTAAAATCATTGAATATCACAATAAAACTATTTCATTACGTAAGTGCAAACTATGCTGTTTAGTCTTAATCATTTGTGCTTTCTAATATATCTTGCTCATGCATTTATTCAGTTACTTGAACAATCCTATCAGCTAATCTGTCCCTCGAAATTGTAAAATACACACTTTGCACCTAATACACCCAAATACACACTTGACCACAGGTCTATACATCATCCATTACATAATTCGATTTTTTACCTACAATAGTCAATAAAATTAGTTACGAATTGTACTATCATGGTAACCTTGAAAATCCATGAACTTTAAAATTTATATTTTTCCCTTTTACCTATTCATTATGAATGTAATTTTCCCACAGAAAATAAAATTTTGCTAAAAAAATTTAACAATACCATTCTTTGTCTAACTTAATTGTTTGTCTAAATTAAAGTATTAACCTTTGAATTTTTTTTTATATTATATAATAACACTTGTTCTGTATAAAAATTTGTAATGTAAAGAAAAATTCGTCATCTAACTTGAAGTAGTTAGGATGTTATTTTCTCATTTGTATTGTATTAATGGTACCCTACTAGATTATTGTATAAATATCATTTTAGAGGGGGAACAATGTAAAAAATGAACAACGAATAATCCATATTCATTTTTACATAAGAACCAAAATCGCTTAACGCGAGTTTGGATAATAATTTTACTTGTAGCTTCCTATTTTTGTTCGTGTCACAACTCTACGATCTACCATATCTATGGTTTAGTCGTATCCATTTTCCATTTGTTATAGAAGTTATTATAATTAATTATGAATTGTCTTGCATCTCACCCTCGACCCTAGATTATGCATACACATTGCATGTAACAGGATTGGAACCCGTAGTTGTACTTCTTAGTCATTACTACCCACTCTTTGAATCTAATTCGTTCTTGTAAATCTTCCTAATAATGATTTGTACTATACGTAAAAATTCAATAACTATGACGTCACATTTTCCCGTCATTTATTTCCCTTCATCATATATCTAGTATTCAATGTATGAAAATTCTTTAACATCATAATAAAAACTGTACACTCTATAGAAGTCATTATTTATATGTTATGTAGTATAAATATAACTATTATTCGACCATATACCCCGCCCCCATACGTCCATATCTTATCTTGACCATTATCGTATGTCAATTTTATTAAATATTCATTTTTGCTATGAAACGCCAAACTTTAGGCCTTCGTTCGAAAACGCAAAAATACGTTCTCGTATTGTTTTTTTTTTTTTTTTTTTCAAGTGCGTTCACCCTCAAGATATTCATAAATGCTTAGTAAGATCAAATTCCGCTCACTACGACAGATTCGAACGCCTCAAAGATAAAATATCTCCTTTCGCTCTGATTTCAAATTTATAACATATTATAACATATAACATATTATGTTGTATATAAATCCAAACCATATGTGCCCATGTACTTTGTATTATATTTCTAACATCTTAATTGTCTATTAATATGAAACACTGTAAAAACAAAACAAAGTTATAGTAACTGTTTAATTGTAATCAACTGTAATACTTTAATTTAATATAACGTAATGTACTTTAATGAAACTGTAATTAATAATAACTTGTAATGTA
Source organism: Bathynomus jamesi (assembly GCA_023014485.1). Classification (NCBI taxonomy): domain Eukaryota; kingdom Metazoa; phylum Arthropoda; class Malacostraca; order Isopoda; family Cirolanidae; genus Bathynomus; species Bathynomus jamesi. Next base: position 1,796 of record JAJOZX010022171.1, read on the forward strand.
CTTCATTGAAACTGTAATTAAATGTAATGATTTAATTTATAATGTAAGAATGTACTTTAAATAGAACTTTAATGGACAATCATAAGCGAATGTGAAGTAATCCATAATTGTGATCGTAATTGTAATGAACCAAAATTAATACGTACTCAGTCGTGTACTTAAATTGTACTTATGTGTACTATTACGAAATGATATCGCCTTCATAAATGTAGACTCGGCAAAAAATATACGATTAGTTTTTATTTTTATTTAAAAAAAAAAAGATTTGGAATCTTTCAAACATCTGATCATGTGTTTAAAAAGGGGGGAACTTAACCTTCGACTGTCTTCCCCCAAACATTTAAGTTTATATTATACATGTATTTGTAAAATTAAGTCACTTCAATTAGGCTCTTCATAGTCACGACTTCAATTAAGGCACTTCATCAAGTCACTTCATAGCGGTACTTCATTATAGCACTTCATTAGGACTCCTTTGTTAGCAGCCTCGCTGCGGGGAGGGGGCAGAGGCCCCTTGCCTTCTTAATATTTTTAGATTCCGGCCTGAGCCATGGTCGAAAGAGGTCGAACCTCTACCCCTGTAAATTCAGAGCACTACCTGTACATTTTGAGAAGTAAACTAAATGTAGAGAAACTTTTTATTTTCCCCTTCGAGCCGTGCTCTCTTCAGAAGAACTTAGTCAGTAAAGTCGATAATTTTAGTATCAGAGAAAGTATCAGAGAAAGTATCAGAGTATTATAGAAAGAGAAGAATTAAAAATTGGCGACCCTTTGCCCAAATTAAGAGACAACCCAAGCACCATAAAAGATATCGGCATAACAGTCTGGCGAGTCTGTAGCCAAGAGTTTAACAAGAGGCGACCGAAAAGAATTAGAATGTTATAGAAGAAATATCCGTTGCTTGCCTCCTAACTAGAACCCCCGTCGATCCGAACCACCTCAGGGCCATAGACGGAGGGGTTAGCAGTCTGGCGACCTTGCCAGGATAAGAAGAAGAAAGATTTTAACAAGAAGATTTTAACAAGAAGATTTTAACAAGAAGATTTTAAGAAGAGGCCACTCTTTGGCCAAGATAGAAATTACCCTGCATCAGGATAAAACCATTTGACCGGCGTGTCACGACTTCTAGTTCGTAACATCCACCCTTGAACCGGTGTGTCACGACTCCAAGTTCTCCACGCCTAGTTTTCATCCAAGAAAAGAATTAGAATGTTATAGAAGAAATATCCGTTGCTTGCCTCCTAACTAGAACCCCCGTCGATCCGAACCACCTCAGGGCCATAGACGGAGGGGTTAACAGTCTGGCGACCTTGCCAGGATAAGAAGAAGATTTTAACAAGAAGATTTTAACAAGAAGATTTTAACAAGAAGATTTTAACAAGAAGATTTTAAGAAGAGGCCACTCTTTGGCCAAGATAGAAATTACCCTGCATCAGGATAAAACCATTTGACCGGCGTGTCACGACTTCTAGTTCGTAACATCCACCCTTGAACCGGTGTGTCACGACTCCAAGTTCTCCACGCCTAGTTTTCATCCAAGAAGAAGTAGCCAGCAAGACGTCTTCAGGACACGTCTCAAGGAAATTTTGTTAAGTACAGAGTTTGTTTGTTTTTAAGAAATTTATAAACACTTTAAAAGTCAGCATTATTAACAGTTAATATTTAGTATGGAGCCAGAATTTAACACAAAAGACAGTGAACACTTCAGACACCGGTGATACATTTGTTTTTATTGAAACAGTAATTTCAAGAGTTAATTTCAAGAGAGTTAATTTCAAGAGAGTTAATTTCAAGAGAGTTAATTTCAGAGTTAATTTCAGTTATTTTCACTGTTATATTCAGTATAGAATAATTTTATTTTATGTACCTTCCCGTACATTCGAGTGAAATGTTGTTTACATTTTATATTTTTGTTTGCAAATTTTTTTCAAATTATTGAATTGAATTGACTTGCAAATTAAGAAAGAGAGAGTTTACAGAGAGTTTATAGATTTAGAGAGATACTTGAAGTCAGTTTTGAAGTCAGTTTTGAAGTCAGTTTTGAAGTCATTTTTTGAAGTTATTTTTGAAGTCAGTTTTTTAAGTCAGAAGGTTGCACCAAGAGGGTCAACCAAAACAGAGGTTAATCGTCTCCACTTGATAGAGATCAAGTGCAGTCATTTTCCATTTTCAGTTAATTTCAAGTTAGACAGTTTAAGTTATAGAGATACTTGATTGCATTTCAAGTAAGTCGGTTGCACCAAGAGGGTCAACCAAAACAGAGGTTAATCGTCTCCACTTGATAGAGATCAAGTGCAGTCATTTTCCATTTTCAGTTAATTTCAAATTACAGTTTCAGAATACTTGATAAGACTTCAAGTTAGTTTCAGAATACTTGATAAGAGTTCAAGTTAGTTTCAGAATACTTGATAAGAGGTCAAGTCAGAAGGTTGCGCCAAGACGGACAACCGCCCCAGAGATTTATAGAAATACTTGACAAGCGTTCAAGTCAGACAGTTTCAGAATACTTGACAAGCGTTCAAGTCAGACAGTTTCAGAATACTTGACAAGCGTTCAAGTCAGACAGTTTCAGAATACTTGATAGAGTTCAAGTTAGGTTCAGAATACTTGACAGAGTTCAAGTCAGAGTTTAAGTTCCAAGTCAGAGTTTAAGTTCCAAGTCAGAGTTTAAGTCCCAAGTCATTTCAATGCAGTCAATTGAATTCAAATTTTTCTTTGTAAGTTAAGAGAATTTAATTTAAGAAAATGTAATTTAAGAATTTAATTCAACCTTTTTTTGTGCTGTAAAAGAGAATTTAATTCAACCTGAATTGACCGGGTTGCGTCTTTAGTTAACCTTTTTTTTTGTTTGTGAGAAGGAAATTGACCGATTTGTCTTTTCTTTTCATGCCATTGTTGCGTATATAAATATATAGGTAAAATGACAAATTTTATTGTTTGTAACAAAACCGTTTTTGCAAAGGTTGTAACGATTTTGGTAATTATTGTAATGTATATGAGGAACATGCCGTCCCTCCGTTTGTTGAACTCTTTTAATTTTTTGTTCTAAGTAGTGTGACAAGCAATCTTTTTTTTTAAAAAAAAAGAGCAAAGTGCTCACGAAAGACGTATTGTCAATTTCAAACTTATACCCCCTGCTTAGTCACTCAATTCCCCCGTATGATCGCACATACCCTAAATTTCAGTTGTTTGTTCTTTTTTGTCATTTAATTTTAATAAAACTTCTACACAATAAAACATATGTATTTATCATATGCAAACAAGTTTTCAGACCAAAATATCAAATAATTCAAATTCTATCAACATTTAACGAAAGAGTATAATTTTTCTACTTAACATGCAAAAATTATTAAACCTTTTTAATATTTTTTTTATTATATAAAAATAATTTTTAATGTAAAATTTACCTGAAATTATTAAAAGAAAAGATTGTTCGAAATGCTTTCCTTCCATTTCAATAACTTTTTTATTCTTGGCCGAAACTCATCTAAGGTTCGATTTACTTTTATTTTCAAGAATATTATAAAATTATGTTTAGCTCGTTGAAATGCATAATTGATTCTATTTTTAATTTGTATTCTTAATTTTCTTAATTCAATTATCGTAGGGATGCTTCTGGTTAATGTTAATGGTTATATAGTTCATAGATAGCTACGAATGTTACTAGTCGAATTTAATTCCATCTTCAAAATTTATTTTTTAATACCGCTAGATTTACTTTTTCATTAATTGTAAGTTCCTCTAAGTTCGTTTTTTAATTACCTTATACGTGTAACTGATTAATTATGTAAAATCTAAATCCTAATTGAATTTATTACTTTTGACACATTCGAATTCATTTACGTTCCGTCCCTCCAGTCACTCACATTAAACTCATATGCATACACCATCATTAATACTACCTGTAATTTAGAATTTTATAATAATTGACCTTGAGCTTAAAGGATTTTATGATAATAATAATGATAATAATAATAACAATAATTGACTTAAACTTAAAAGATTTTATAACCCTAAACCCATCTTAAATTATTAAACATTATTTTTAAACTTTGTTAATTCAAAAACCTTCCAAATCCCTACACATTTGACCACAGGTCTATACATCATCCACTACGTAATTGATTTTTACCTACAACAGTCAATAAAAATGCATGTATGCACATTATATATACTATATATATATACAGCCCTTATGCTAAAATCATTGAATATCACAATAAAACTATTTCATTACGTAAGTGCAAACTATGCTGTTTAGTCTTAATCATTTGTGCTTTCTAATATATCTTGCTCATGCATTTATTCAGTTACTTGAACAATCCTATCAGCTAATCTGTCCTCGAAATTGTAAAATACACACTTTGCACCTAATACACCCAAATACACACTTGACCACAGGTCTATACATCATCCATTACATAATTCGATTTTTTACCTACAATAGTCAATAAAATTAGTTACGAATTGTACTATCATGGTAACCTTGAAAATCCATGAACTTTAAAATTTATATTTTTCCCTTTTACCTATTCATTATGAATGTAATTTTCCCACAGAAAATAAAATTTTGCTAAAAAAATTTAACAATACCATTCTTTGTCTAACTTAATTGTTTGTCTAAATTAAAGTATTAACCTTTGAATTTTTTTTTATATTATATAATAACACTTGTTCTGTATAAAAATTTGTAATGTAAAGAAAAATTCGTCATCTAACTTGAAGTAGTTAGGATGTTATTTTCTCATTTGTATTGTATTAATGGTACCCTACTAGATTATTGTATAAATATCATTTTAGAGGGGGAACAATGTAAAAAATGAACAACGAATAATCCATATTCATTTTTACATAAGAACCAAAATCGCTTAACGCGAGTTTGGATAATAATTTTACTTGTAGCTTCCTATTTTTGTTCGTGTCACAACTCTACGATCTACCATATCTATGGTTTAGTCGTATCCATTTTCCATTTGTTATAGAAGTTATTATAATTAATTATGAATTGTCTTGCATCTCACCCTCGACCCTAGATTATGCATACACATTGCATGTAACAGGATTGGAACCCGTAGTTGTACTTCTTAGTCATTACTACCCACTCTTTGAATCTAATTCGTTCTTGTAAATCTTCCTAATAATGATTTGTACTATACGTAAAAATTCAATAACTATGACGTCACATTTTCCCGTCATTTATTTCCCTTCATCATATATCTAGTATTCAATGTATGAAAATTCTTTAACATCATAATAAAAACTGTACACTCTATAGAAGTCATTATTTATATGTTATGTAGTATAAATATAACTATTATTCGACCATATACCCCGCCCCCATACGTCCATATCTTATCTTGACCATTATCGTATGTCAATTTTATTAAATATTCATTTTTGCTATGAAACGCCAAACTTTAGGCCTTCGTTCGAAAACGCAAAAATACGTTCTCGTATTGTTTTTTTTTTTTTTTTTTTCAAGTGCGTTCACCCCTCAAGATATTCATAAATGCTTAGTAAGATCAAATTCCGCTCACTACGACAGATTCGAACGCCTCAAAGATAAAATATCTCCTTTCGCTCTGATTTCAAATTTATAACATATTATAACATATTATAACATATTATGTTGTATATAAATCCAAACCATATGTGCCCATGTACTTTGTATTATATTTCTAACATCTTAATTGTCTATTAATATGAAACACTGTAAAAACAAAACAAAGTTATAGTAACTGTTTAATTGTAATCAACTGTAATACTTTAATTTAATATAACGTAATGTACTTTAATGAAACTGTAATTAATAATAACTTGTAATGTACTTCATTGAAACTGTAATTAAATGTAATGATTTAATTTATAATGTAAGAATGTACTTTAAATAGAACTTTAATGGACAATCATAAGCGAATGTGAAGTAATCCATAATTGTAATCGTAATTGTAATGAACCAAAATTAATACGTACTCAGTCGTGTACTTAAATTGTACTTATGTGTACTATTACGAAATGATATCGCCTTCATAAATGTAGACTCGGCAAAAAATATACGATTAGTTTTTATTTTTATTTAAAAAAAAAAAAGATTTGGAATCTTTCAAACATCTGATCATGTGTTTAAAAAGGGGGGAACTTAACCTTCGACTGTCTTCCCCCAAACATTTAAGTTTATATTATACATGTATTTGTAAAATTAAGTCACTTCAATTAGGCTCTTCATAGTCACGACTTCAATTAAGGCACTTCATCAAGTCACTTCATAGCGGTACTTCATTATAGCACTTCATTAGGACTCCTTTGTTAGCAGCCTCGCTGCGGGGAGGGGGCAGAGGCCCCTTGCCTTCTTAATATTTTTAGATTCCGGCCTGAGCCATGGTCGAAAGAGGTCGAACCTCTACCCCTGTAAATTCAGAGCACTACCTGTACATTTTGAGAAGTAAACTAAATGTAAGAGAAACTTTTTATTTTCCCCTTCGAGCCGTGCTCTCTTCAGAAGAACTTAGTCAGTAAAGTCGATAATTTTAGTATCAGAGAAAGTATCAGAGAAAGTATCAGAGTATTATAGAAAGAGAAGAATTAAAAATTGGCACCCTTTGCCCAAATTAAGAGACAACCCAAGCACCATAAAAGATATCGGCATAACAGCCTGGCGAGTCTGTAGCCAAGAGTTTAACAAGAGGCGACCGAAAAGAATTAGAATGTTATAGAAGAAATATCCGTTGCTTGCCTCCTAACTAGAACCCCCGTCGATCCGAACCACCTCAGGGCCATAGACGGAGGGGTTAACAGTCTGGCGACCTTACCAGGATAAGAAGAAGATTTTAACAAGAAGATTTTAACAAGAAGATTTTAACAAGAAGATTTTAAGAAGAGGCCACTCTTTGGCCAAGATAGAAATTACCCTGCATCAGGATAAAACCATTTGACCGGCGTGTCACGACTTCTAGTTCGTAACAAACACCCTTGAACCGGTGTGTCACGACTCCAAGTTCTCCACGCCTAGTTTTCATCCAAGAAAAGAATTAGAATGTTATAGAAGAAATATCCGTTGCTTGCCTCCTAACTAGAACCCCCGTCGATCCGAACCACCTCAGGGCCATAGACGGAGGGGTTAACAGTCTGGCGACCTTGCCAGGATAAGAAGAAGATTTTAACAAGAAGATTTTAACAAGAAGATTTTAACAAGAAGATTTTAACAAGCGGCCACTCTTTGGCCAAGATAGAAATTACCCTGCATCAGGATAAAACCATTTGACCGGCGTGTCACGACTTCTAGTTCGTAACATCCACCCTTGAACCGGTGTGTCACGACTCCAAGTTCTCCACGCCTAGTTTTCATCCAAGAAGAAGTAGCCAGCAAGACGTCTTCAGGACACGTCTCAAGGAAATTTTGTTAAGTACAGAGTTTGTTTGTTTTTAAGAAATTTATAAACACTTGAAAAGTCAGCATTATTAACAGTTAATATTTAGTATGGAGCCAGAATTTAACACAAAACACAGTGAACACTTCAGTCACCGGTGATACATTTGTTTTTATTGAAACAGTAATTTCAAGAGAGTTAATTTCAAGAGAGTTAATTTCAAGAGAGTTAATTTCAAGAGAGTTAATTTCAAGAGAGTTAATTTCAAGAGAGTTAATTTCAGAGAGTTAATTTCAGAGTTATTTTCACTGTTATATTCAGTATAGAATAATTTTATTTTATGTACCTTCCCGTACATTCGAGTGAAATGTTGTTTACATTTTATATTTTTGTTTGCAAATTTTTTTCAAATTATTGAATTGAATTCACTTGCAAATTAAGAAAGAGAGAGTTTACAGAGAGTTTATAGATTTAGAGAGATACTTGAAGTCAGTTTTGAAGTCTGTTTTGAAGTCAGTTTTGAAGTCATTTTTTGAAGTTATTTTTGAAGTCAGTTTTTTAAGTCAGAAGGTTGCACCAAGAGGGTCAACCAAAACAGAGGTTAATCGTCTCCACTTGATAGAGATCAAGTGCAGTCATTTTCCATTTTCAGTTAATTTCAAATTACAGTTTCAGAATACTTGATAAGACTTCAAGTTAGTTTCATAATACTTGATAAGAGTTCAAGTTAGTTTCAGAATACTTGATAAGAGGTCAAGTCAGAAGGTTGCGCCAAGACGGACAACCGCCCCAGAGATTTATAGAAATACTTGACAAGCGTTCAAGTCAGACAGTTTCAGAATACTTGACAAGCGTTCAAGTCAGACAGTTTCAGAATACTTGACAAGCGTTCAAGTCAGACAGTTTCAGAATACTTGATAGAGTTCAAGTTAGGTTCAGAATACTTGACAGAGTTCAAGTCAGAGTTTAAGTTCCAAGTCAGAGTTTAAGTTCCAAGTCAGAGTTTAAGTCCCAAGTCATTTCAATGCAGTCAATTGAATTCAAATTTTTCTTTGTAAGTTAAGAGAATTTAATTTAAGAAAATGTAATTTAAGAATTTAATTCAACCTTTTTTTGTGCTGTAAAAGAGAATTTAATTCAACCTGAATTGACCGGGTTGCGTCTTTAGTTAACCTTTTTTTTTGTTTGTGAGAAAAATTGACCGATTTGTCTTTTCTTTTCATGCCATTGTTGCGTATATAAATATATAGGTAAAATGACAAATTTTATTGTTTGTAACAAAACCGTTTTTGCAAAGGTTGTAACGATTTTGGTAATTATTGTAATGTATATGAGGAACATGCCGTCCCTCCGTTTGTTGAACTCTTTTAATATTTTGTTCTAAGTAGTGTGACAAGCAATCTTTTTTTAAAAAAAAAAGAGCAAAGTGCTCACGAAAGACGTATTGTCAATTTCAAACTTATACCCCCTGCTTAGTCACTCAATTCCCCCGTATGATCGCACATACCCTAAATTTCAGTTGTTTGTTCTTTTTTGTCATTTAATTTTAATAAAACTTCTACACAATAAAACATATGTATTTATCATATGCAAACAAGTTTTCAGACCAAAATATCAAATAATTCAAATTCTATCAACATTTAACGAAAGAGTATAATTTTTCTACTTAACATGCAAAAATTATTAAACCTTTTTAATATTTTTTTTATTATAAAAAATAATTTTTAATGTAAAATTTACCTGAAATTATTAAAAGAAAAGATTGTTCGAAATGCTTTCCTTCCATTTCAATAACTTTTTTATTCTTGGCCGAAACTCATCTAAGGTTCGATTTACTTTTATTTTCAAGAATATTATAAAATTATGTTTAGCTCGTTGAAATGCATAATTGATTCTATTTTTAATTTGTATTCTTAATTTTCTTAATTCAATTATCGTAGGGATGCTTCTGGTTAATGTTAATGGTTATATAGTTCATAGATAGCTACGAATGTTACTAGTCGAATTTAATTCCATCTTCAAATTTATTTTTTAATACCGCTAGATTTACTTTTTCATTAATTGTAAGTTCCTCTAAGTTCGTTTTTTAATTACCTTATACGTGTAACTGATTAATTATGTAAAATCTAAATCCTAATTGAATTTATTACTTTTGACACATTCGAATTCATTTACGTTCCGTCCCTCCAGTCACTCACATTAAACTCATATGCATACACCATCATTAATACTACCTGTAATTTAGAATTTTATAATAATTGACCTTGAGCTTAAAGGATTTTATGATAATAATAATGATAATAATAATAACAATAATTGACTTAAACTTAAAAGATTTTATAACCCTAAACCCATCTTAAATTATTAAACATTATTTTTAAACTTTGTTAATTCAAAAACCTTCCAAATCCCTACACATTTGACCACAGGTCTATACATCATCCACTACGTAATTGATTTTTACCTACAACAGTCAATAAAAATGCATGTATGCACATTATATATACTATATATATATACAGCCCTTATGCTAAAATCATTGAATATCACAATAAAACTATTTCATTACGTAAGTGCAAACTATGCTGTTTAGTCTTAATCATTTGTGCTTTCTAATATATCTTGCTCATGCATTTATTAAGTTACTTGAACAATCCTATCAGCTAATCTGTCCCTCGAAATTGTAAAATACACACTTTGCACCTAATACACCCAAATACACACTTGACCACAGGTCTATACATCATCCATTACATAATTCGATTTTTTACCTACAATAGTCAATAAAATTAGTTACGAATTGTACTATCATGGTAACCTTGAAAATCCATGAACTTTAAAATTTTTATTTTTCCCTTTTACCTATTCATTATGAATGTAATTTTCCCCACAGAAAATAAAATTTTGCTAAAAAAATTTAACAATACCATTCTTTTTCTAACTTAATTGTTTGTCTAAATTAAAGTATTAACCTTTGAATTTTTTTTTATATTATATAATAACACTTGTTCTGTATAAAAATTTGTAATGTAAAGAAAAATTCGTCATCTAACTTGAAGTAGTTAGGATGTTATTTTCTCATTTGTATTGTATTAATGGTACCCTACTAGATTATTGTATAAATATCATTTTAGAGGGGGAACAATGTAAAAAATGAACAACGAATAATCCATATTCATTTTTACATAAGAACCAAAATCGCTTAACGCGAGTTTGGATAATAATTTTACTTGTAGCTTCCTATTTTTGTTCGTGTCACAACTCTACGATCTACCATATCTATGGTTTAGTCGTATCCATTTTCCATTTGTTATAGAAGTTATTATAATTAATTATGAATTGTCTTGCATCTCACCCTCGACCCTAGATTATGCATACACATTGCATGTAACAGGATTGGAACCCGTAGTTGTACTTCTTAGTCATTACTACCCACTCTTTGAATCTAATTCGTTCTTGTAAATCTTCCTAATAATGATTTGTACTATACGTAAAAATTCAATAACTATGACGTCACATTTTCCCGTCATTTATTTCCCTTCATCATATATCTAGTATTCAATGTATGAAAATTCTTTAACATCATAATAAAAACTGTACACTCTATAGAAGTCATTATTTATATGTTATGTAGTATAAATATAACTATTATTCGACCATATACCCCGCCCCATACGTCCATATCTTATCTTGACCATTATCGTATGTCAATTTTATTAAATATTCATTTTTGCTATGAAACGCCAAACTTTAGGCCTTCGTTCGAAAAGCAAAAAACGTTCTCGTATTGTTTTTTTTTTTTTTTTTTTCAAGTGCGTTCACCCCTCAAGATATTCATAAATGCTTAGTAAGATCAAATTCCGCTCACTACGACAGATTCGAACGCCTCAAAGATAAAATATCTCCTTTCGCTCTGATTTCAAATTTATAACATATTATAACATATTATGTTGTATATAAATCCAAACCATATGTGCCCATGTACTTTGTATTATATTTCTAACATCTTAATTGTCTATTAATATGAAACACTGTAAAAACAAAACAAAGTTATAGTAACTGTTTAATTGTAATCAACTGTAATACTTTAATTTAATATAACGTAATGTACTTTAATGAAACTGTAATTAATAATAACTTGTAATGTACTTCATTGAAACTGTAATTAAATGTAATGATTTAATTTATAATGTAAGAATGTACTTTAAATAGAACTTTAATGGACAATCATAAGCGAATGTGAAGTAATCCATAATTGTAATCGTATTGTAATGAACCAAAATTAATACGTACTCAGTCGTGTACTTAAATTGTACTTATGTGTACTATTACGAAATGATATCGCCTTCATAAATGTAGACTCGGCAAAAAATATACGATTAGTTTTTATTTTTATTTAAAAAAAAAAAGATTTGGAATCTTTCAAACATCTGATCATGTGTTTAAAAAGGGGGAACTTAACCTTCGACTGTCTTCCCCCAAACATTTAAGTTTATATTATACATGTATTTGTAAAATTAAGTCACTTCAATTAGGCTCTTCATAGTCACGACTTCAATTAAGGCACTTCATCAAGTCACTTCATAGCGGTACTTCATTATAGCACTTCATTAGGACTCCTTTGTTAGCAGCCTCGCTGCGGGGAGGGGGCAGAGGCCCCTTGCCTTCTTAATATTTTTAGATTCCGGCCTGAGCCATGGTCGAAAGAGGTCGAACCTCTACCCCTGTAAATTCAGAGCACTACCTGTACATTTTGAGAAGTAAACTAAATGTAAGAGAAACTTTTTATTTTCCCCTTCGAGCCGTGCTCTCTTCAGAAGAACTTAGTCAGTAAAGTCGATAATTTTAGTATCAGAGAAAGTATCAGAGAAAGTATCAGAGTATTATAGAAAGAGAAGAATTAAAAATTGGCGACCCTTTGCCCAAATTAAGAGACAACCCAAGCACCATAAAAGATATCGGCATAACAGTCTGGCGAGTCTGTAGCCAAGAGTTTAACAAGAGGCGACCGAAAAGAATTAGAATGTTATAGAAGAAATATCCGTTGCTTGCCTCCTAACTAGAACCCCCGTCGATCCGAACCACCTCAGGGCCATAGACGGAGGGGTTAGCAGTCTGGCGACCTTGCCAGGATAAGAAGAAGATTTTAACAAGAAGATTTTAACAAGAAGATTTTAACAAGAAGATTTTAACAAGAAGATTTTAAGAAGAGGCCACTCTTTGGCCAAGATAGAAATTACCCTGCATCAGGATAAAACCATTTGACCGGCGTGTCACGACTTCTAGTTCGTAACATCCACCCTTGAACCGGTGTGTCACGACTCCAAGTTCTCCACGCCTAGTTTTCATCCAAGAAGAAGTAGCCAGCAAGACGTCTTCAGGACACGTCTCAAGGAAATTTTGTTAAGTACAGAGTTTGTTTGTTTTTAAGAAATTTATAAACACTTGAAAAGTCAGCATTATTAACAGTTAATATTTAGTATGGAGCCAGAATTTAACACAAAACACAGTGAACACTTCAGACACCGGTGATACATTTGTTTTTATTGAAACAGTAATTTCAAGAGAGTTAATTTCAAGAGAGTTAATTTCAAGAGAGTTAATTTCAAGAGAGTTAATTTCAGAGAGTTAATTTCAGAGTTATTTTCACTGTTATATTCAGTATAGAATAATTTTATTTTATGTACCTTCCCGTACATTCGAGTGAAATGTTGTTTACATTTTATATTTTTGTTTGCAAATTTTTTTCAAATTATTGAATTGAATTGACTTGCAAATTAAGAAAGAGAGAGTTTACAGAGAGTTTATAGATTTAGAGAGATACTTGAAGTCAGTTTTGAAGTCAGTTTTGAAGTCAGTTTTGAAGTCATTTTTTGAAGTTATTTTTGAAGTCAGTTTTTTAAGTCAGAAGGTTGCACCAAGAGGGTCAACCAAAACAGAGGTTAATCGTCTCCACTTGATAGAGATCAAGTGCAGTCATTTTCCATTTTCAGTTAATTTCAAGTTAGACAGTTTAAGTTATAGAGATACTTGATTGCATTTCAAGTAAGTCGGTTGCACCAAGAGGGTCAACCAAAACAGAGGTTAATCGTCTCCACTTGATAGAGATCAAGTGCAGTCATTTTCCATTTTCAGTTAATTTCAAATTACAGTTTCAGAATACTTGATAAGACTTCAAGTTAGTTTCAGAATACTTGATAAGAGTTCAAGTTAGTTTCAGAATACTTGATAAGAGGTCAAGTCAGAAGGTTGCGCCAAGACGGACAACCGCCCCAGAGATTTATAGAAATACTTGACAAGCGTTCAAGTCAGACAGTTTCAGAATACTTGACAAGCGTTCAAGTCAGACAGTTTCAGAATACTTGATAGAGTTCAAGTTAGGTTCAGAATACTTGACAGAGTTCAAGTCAGAGTTTAAGTTCCAAGTCAGAGTTTAAGTTCCAAGTCAGAGTTTAAGTCCCAAGTCATTTCAATGCAGTCAATTGAATTCAAATTTTTCTTTGTAAGTTAAGAGAATTTAATTTAAGAAAAGTAATTTAAGAATTTAATTCAACCTTTTTTTGTGCTGTAAAAGAGAATTTAATTCAACCTGAATTGACCGGGTTGCGTCTTTAGTTAACCTTTTTTTTTGTTTGTGAGAAGGAAATTGACCGATTTGTCTTTTCTTTTCATGCCATTGTTGCGTATATAAATATATAGGTAAAATGACAAATTTTATTGTTTGTAACAAAACCGTTTTTGCAAAGGTTGTAACGATTTTGGTAATTATTGTAATGTATATGAGGAACATGCCGTCCCTCCGTTTGTTGAACTCTTTTAATTTTTTGTTCTAAGTAGTGTGACAAGCAATCTTTTTTTTTAAAAAAAGAGCAAAGTGCTCACGAAAGACGTATTGTCAATTTCAAACTTATACCCCCTGCTTAGTCACTCAATTCCCCCGTATGATCGCACATACCCTAAATTTCAGTTGTTTGTTCTTTTTTGTCATTTAATTTTAATAAAACTTCTACACAATAAAACATATGTATTTATCATATGCAAACAAGTTTTCAGACCAAAATATCAAATAATTCAAATTCTATCAACATTTAACGAAAGAGTATAATTTTTCTACTTAACATGCAAAAATTATTAAACCTTTTTAATATTTTTTTTATTATATAAAAAATTTTTAATGTAAAATTTACCTGAAATTATTAAAAGAAAAGATTGTTCGAAATGCTTTCCTTCCATTTCAATAACTTTTTTATTCTTGGCCGAAACTCATCTAAGGTTCGATTTACTTTTATTTTCAAGAATATTATAAAATTATGTTTAGCTCGTTGAAATGCATAATTGATTCTATTTTTAATTTGTATTCTTAATTTTCTTAATTCAATTATCGTAGGGATGCTTCTGGTTAATGTTAATGGTTATATAGTTCATAGATAGCTACGAATGTTACTAGTCGAATTTAATTCCATCTTCAAAATTTATTTTTTAATACCGCTAGATTTACTTTTTCATTAATTGTAAGTTCCTCTAAGTTCGTTTTTTAATTACCTTATACGTGTAACTGATTAATTATGTAAAATCTAAATCCTAATTGAATTTATTACTTTTGACACATTCGAATTCATTTACGTTCCGTCCCTCCAGTCACTCACATTAAACTCATATGCATACACCATCATTAATACTACCTGTAATTTAGAATTTTATAATAATTGACCTTGAGCTTAAAGGATTTTATGATAATAATAATGATAATAATAATAACAATAATTGACTTAAACTTAAAAGATTTTATAACCCTAAACCCATCTTAAATTATTAAACATTATTTTTAAACTTTGTTAATTCAAAAACCTTCCAAATCCCTACACATTTGACCACAGGTCTATACATCATCCACTACGTAATTGATTTTTACCTACAACAGTCAATAAAAATGCATGTATGCACATTATATATACTATATATATATACAGCCCTTATGCTAAAATCATTGAATATCACAATAAAACTATTTCATTACGTAAGTGCAAACTATGCTGTTTAGTCTTAATCATTTGTGCTTTCTAATATATCTTGCTCATGCATTTATTCAGTTACTTGAACAATCCTATCAGCTAATCTGTCCCTCGAAATTGTAAAATACACACTTTGCACCTAATACACCCAAATACACACTTGACCACAGGTCTATACATCATCCATTACATAATTCGATTTTTTACCTACAATAGTCAATAAAATTAGTTACGAATTGTACTATCATGGTAACCTTGAAAATCCATGAACTTTAAAATTTATATTTTTCCCTTTTACCTATTCATTATGAATGTAATTTTCCCCACAGAAAATAAAATTTTGCTAAAAAAATTTAACAATAC
This sequence comes from Bathynomus jamesi, assembly GCA_023014485.1. Taxonomy (NCBI): domain Eukaryota; kingdom Metazoa; phylum Arthropoda; class Malacostraca; order Isopoda; family Cirolanidae; genus Bathynomus; species Bathynomus jamesi. The sequence continues at coordinate 17,538 of JAJOZX010022171.1, forward strand.
CATTCTTTGTCTAACTTAATTGTTTGTCTAAATTAAAGTATTAACCTTTGAATTTTTTTTTATATTATATAATAACACTTGTTCTGTATAAAAATTTGTAATGTAAAGAAAAATTCGTCATCTAACTTGAAGTAGTTAGGATGTTATTTTCTCATTTGTATTGTATTAATGGTACCCTACTAGATTATTGTATAAATATCATTTTAGAGGGGGAACAATGTAAAAAATGAACAACGAATAATCCATATTCATTTTTACATAAGAACCAAAATCGCTTAACGCGAGTTTGGATAATAATTTTACTTGTAGCTTCCTATTTTTGTTCGTGTCACAACTCTACGATCTACCATATCTATGGTTTAGTCGTATCCATTTTCCATTTGTTATAGAAGTTATTATAATTAATTATGAATTGTCTTGCATCTCACCCTCGACCCTAGATTATGCATACACATTGCATGTAACAGGATTGGAACCCGTAGTTGTACTTCTTAGTCATTACTACCCACTCTTTGAATCTAATTCGTTCTTGTAAATCTTCCTAATAATGATTTGTACTATACGTAAAAATTCAATAACTATGACGTCACATTTTCCCGTCATTTATTTCCCTTCATCATATATCTAGTATTCAATGTATGAAAATTCTTTAACATCATAATAAAAACTGTACACTCTATAGAAGTCATTATTTATATGTTATGTAGTATAAATATAACTATTATTCGACCATATACCCCGCCCCCATACGTCCATATCTTATCTTGACCATTATCGTATGTCAATTTTATTAAATATTCATTTTTGCTATGAAACGCCAAACTTTAGGCCTTCGTTCGAAAACGCAAAAATACGTTCTCGTATTGTTTTTTTTTTTTTTTTTTTTCAAGTGCGTTCACCCCTCAAGATATTCATAAATGCTTAGTAAGATCAAATTCCGCTCACTACGACAGATTCGAACGCCTCAAAGATAAAATATCTCCTTTCGCTCTGATTTCAAATTTATAACATATTATAACATATTATATTATTTGTATATAAATCCAAACCATATGTGCCCATGTACTTTGTATTATATTTCTAACATCTTAATTGTCTATTAATATGAAACACTGTAAAAACAAAACAAAGTTATAGTAACTGTTTAATTGTAATCAACTGTAATACTTTAATTTAATATAACGTAATGTACTTTAATGAAACTGTAATTAATAATAACTTGTAATGTACTTCATTGAAACTGTAATTAAATGTAATGATTTAATTTATAATGTAAGAATGTACTTTAAATAGAACTTTAATGGACAATCATAAGCGAATGTGAAGTAATCCATAATTGTAATCGTAATTGTAATGAACCAAAATTAATACGTACTCAGTCGTGTACTTAAATTGTACTTATGTGTACTATTACGAAATGATATCGCCTTCATAAATGTAGACGCGGCAAAAAATATACGATTAGTTTTTATTTTTATTTAAAAAAAAAAAGATTTGGAATCTTTCAAACATCTGATCATGTGTTTAAAAAGGGGGGAACTTAACCTTCGACTGTCTTCCCCCAAACATTTAAGTTTATATTATACATGTATTTGTAAAATTAAGTCACTTCAATTAGGCTCTTCATAGTCACGACTTCAATTAAGGCACTTCATCAAGTCACTTCATAGCGGTACTTCATTATAGCACTTCATTAGGACTCCTTTGTTAGCAGCCTCGCTGCGGGGAGGGGGCAGAGGCCCCTTGCCTTCTTAATATTTTTAGATTCCGGCCTGAGCCATGGTCGAAAGAGGTCGAACCTCTACCCCTGTAAATTCAGAGCACTACCTGTACATTTTGAGAAGTAAACTAAATGTAAGAGAAACTTTTTATTTTCCCCTTCGAGCCGTGCTCTCTTCAGAAGAACTTAGTCAGTAAAGTCGATAATTTTAGTATCAGAGAAAGTATCAGAGAAAGTATCAGAGTATTATAGAAAGAGAAGAATTAAAAATTGGCGACCCTTTGCCCAAATTAAGAGACAACCCAAGCACCATAAAAGATATCGGCATAACAGTCTGGCGAGTCTGTAGCCAAGAGTTTAACAAGAGGCGACCGAAAAGAATTAGAATGTTATAGAAGAAATATCCGTTGCTTGCCTCCTAACTAGAACCCCCGTCGATCCGAACCACCTCAGGGCCATAGACGGAGTGGTTAGCATTCTGGCGACCTTGCCAGGATAAGAAGAAGATTTTACCAAGAAGATTTTAACAAGAAGATTTTAACAAGAAGATTTTAAGAAGAGGCCACTCTTTGGCCAAGATAGAAATTACCCTGCATCAGGATAAAACCATTTGACCGGCGTGTCACGACTTCTAGTTCGTAACATCCACCCTTGAACCGGTGTGTCACGACTCCAAGTTCTCCACGCCTAGTTTTCATCCAAGAAAAGAATATAGAATGTTATAGAAGAAATATCCGTTGCTTGCCTCCTAACTAGAACCCCCGTCGATCCGAACCACCTCAGGGCCATAGACGTAGGGGTTAACAGTCTGGCGACCTTGCCTGGATAAGAAGAAGATTTTAACAAGAAGATTTTAACAAGAAGATTTTAACAAGAAGATTTTAAGAAGAGGCCACTCTTTGGCCAAGATAGAAATTACCCTGCATCAGGATAAAACCATTTGACAGGCGTGTCACGACTTCTAGTTCGTAACATCCACCCTTGAACCGGTGTGTCACGACTCCAAGTTCTCCACGCCTAGTTTTCATCCAAGAAAAGAATTAGAATGTTATAGAAGAAATATCCGTTGCTTGCCTCCTAACTAGAACCCCCGTCGATCCGAACCACCTCAGGGCCATAGACGGAGGGGTTAACAGTCTGGCGACCTTGCCAGGATAAGAAGAAGATTTTAACAAGAAGATTTTAACAAGAAGATTTTAAGAAGAGGCCACTCTTTGGCCAAGATAGAAATTACCCTGCATCAGGATAAAACCATTTGACCGGCGTGTCACGACTTCTAGTTCGTAACATCCATCCTTGAACCGGTGTGTCACGACTCCAAGTTCTCCACGCCTAGTTTTCATCCAAGAAGAAGTAGCCAGCAAGACGTCTTCAGGACACGTCTCAAGGAAATTTTGTTAAGTACAGAGTTTGTTTGTTTTTAAGAAATTTATAAACACTTGAAAAGTCAGCATTATTAACAGTTAATATTTAGTATGGAGCCAGAATTTAACACAAAACACAGTGAACACTTCAGACACCGGTGATACATTTGTTTTTATTGAAACAGTAATTTCAAGAGAGTTAATTTCAAGCGAGTTAATTTCAAGAGAGTTAATTTCAAGAGAGTTAATTTCAGAGAGTTAATTTCAGAGTTATTTTCACTGTTATATTCAGTATAGAATAATTTTATTTTATGTACCTTCCCGTACATTCGATGAAATGTTGTTTACATTTTATATTTTTGTTTGCAAATTTTTTTCAAATTGTTGAATTGAATTGACTTGCAAATTAAGAAAGAGAGAGTTTACAGAGAGTTTATAGATTTAGAGAGATACTTGAAGTCAGTTTTGAAGTCAGTTTTGAAGTCAGTTTTGAAGTCATTTTTTGAAGTTATTTTTGAAGTCAGTTTTTTAAGTCAGAAGGTTGCACCAAGAGGGTCAACCAAAACAGAGGTTAATCGTCTCCACTTGATAGAGATCAAGTGCAGTCATTTTCCATTTTCAGTTAATTTCAAATTACAGTTTCAGAATACTTGATAAGACTTCAAGTTAGTTTCAGAATACTTGATAAGAGTTCAAGTTAGTTTCAGAATACTTGATAAGAGGTCAAGTCAGAAGGTTGCGCCAAGACGGACAACCGCCCCAGAGATTTATAGAAATACTTGACAAGCGTTCAAGTCAGACAGTTTCAGAATACTTGACAAGCGTTCAAGTCAGACAGTTTCAGAATACTTGACAAGCGTTCAAGTCAGACAGTTTCAGAATACTTGATAGAGTTCAAGTTAGGTTCAGAATACTTGACAGAGTTCAAGTCAGAGTTTAAGTTCCAAGTCAGAGTTTAAGTTCCAAGTCAGAGTTTAAGTCCCACGTCATTTCAAGGCAGTCAATTGAATTCAAATTTTTCTTTTTAAGTTAAGAGAATTTAATTTAAGAAAATGTAATTTAAGAATTTATTCAACCTTTTTTTGTGCTGTAAAAGAGAATTTAATTCAACCTGAATTGACCGGGTTGCGTCTTTAGTTAACCTTTTTTTTTGTTTGTGAGAAGGAAATTGACCGATTTGTCTTTTCTTTTCATGCCATTGTTGCGTATATAAATATATAGGTAAAATGACAAATTTTATTGTTTGTAACAAAACCGTTTTTGCAAAGGTTGTAACGATTGGTATTATTGAATGTATATGAGGAACATGCCGTCCCTCCGTTTGTTGAACTCTTTTAATTTTTCTTCTAAGTAGTGTGACAAGCAATCTTTTTTTTTTAAAAAAAAAGAGCAAAGTGCTCACGAAAGACGTATTGTCAATTTCAAACTTATACCCCCTGCTTAGTCACTCAATTCCCCCGTATGATCGCACATACCCTAAATTTCAGTTGTTTGTTCTTTTGTCATTTAATTTTAATAAAACTTCTACACAATAAAACATATGTATTTATCATATGCAAACAAGTTTTCAGACCAAAATATCAAATAATTCAAATTCTATCAACATTTAACGAAAGAGTATAATTTTTCTACTTAACATGCAAAAATTATTAAACCTTTTTAATATTTTTTTTATTATATAAAAATAATTTTTAATGTAAAATTTACCTGAAATTATTAAAAGAAAAGATTGTTCGAAATGCTTTCCTTCCATTTCAATAACTTTTTATTTTTGGCCGAACTCATCTAAGGTTCGATTACTTTTATTTTCAAGAATATATAAAATTATGTTTAGCTCGTTGAAATGTATAATTGATTCTTTTTAATTTGTATTCTTAATTTTTTAATTCAATTATCGTAGGGATGCTCTGGTTAATGTTAATGGTTATATAGTTCATAGATAGCTACGAAGTTACTAGTCGAATTTAATTCCATCTTCAAATTATTTTTTTAATTCGCTAGATTACTTTCAATTGTAAGCCTCTAAGTGTTTTTAATA
>JAJOZX010022172.1:0-13398 GCA_023014485.1 Bathynomus jamesi
CCCTGTATATATATATATGTGTGTGTGTGTGTGTGTGTTGAACAGTGCAATAGAGTTATTTGCCGTTCTACACGCGTATTTGTGCTGTTTTAGTCTAACGTCTAAAGTTTTTCCAGTTTAACCTATATAAAATGTCGCATTATATCCTATCGAACAGACAGAGCAAGCTGCATTATCTGGGCTGTTCTTTATTAGGCGAGATCTAACATACATTAATTTTATACTTAAAGATAACGTTAATTCCATTTTTTTTTTAAGGTCGGAAGATGCTTAAAATTTACATGGTAACGGAGGTTAAGGATAGTGTTGTTTACGATCAAACTCCTTTTGAATTACACTTTTATAATGCCTTTTTTTAGTTTTGTTTACAGTAAACCCTCGTCCAACGCGTGTTTGTCCAGCGCGAATTTGTTTATACACGGAAAAATAAATGCGAACAATTATATGCCGAAAGCGGAAAATTTGATTATACACGGTCCGCCAAACACGCTCTAATACAGTAGTGCTGTACGCGTGCCACTGCGCGCTCTAGTGTTTTCTCCTACACTCTCCAACACTCCCGCATCTCCCTCCCTCTCGCGTCACCCCTCGCATCACCCTTTCTCTCAGTCCCACTAACGCGTTAAGTTCAGTGAAGTTGCTGGATTATTTTTATCGTATTTTGCCGTTGTTTTGCTAGTACCCTTACACAGCAGTATGACACCAAAACGTAAAGCATCTGCAAATGATAGTGAAGAGAAGAAAAGTCGTAAGATTATGACATTAGCCAAAAAATAAAGATTCTAGATAAGTCGCGTAGCTGTATGAATATAACATCACTTGGCCGCGAGTTTCACGTGAGTAGTACGGGCGCAAAAGGAGAGAGTGCAATGCAATCGCAAATGGTGATCAATGTTGCAAGATGTTATGCAACAAGAGGTAAGGGGAATGTTGCAAGAGGTTATGCAACTATGGGGAGGGTTATCCCCCAAGTTGCAATGAACTCCCCCAGCTTGCTGAGGGAGACCTCTTTGGGGGAGAAGATGGGACGGCCGAACCCCCCAAAGAGGTATACCTAACCTAACCTAAGAGAAGGTCTTTGGGGGAGAAGTAGAACGGCCTCACCCCCCAAAGGTGTATACCTAACCTGAGAGACAGAGAGAGAGAGAGAGAGAGAGAGAGAGAGAGAGAGAGGAGAGAGAGAGAGAGAGAGAGAGAGAGGTGTTCACCTGGAAGGAGCCAAGCGCATATTGAGAGTTCATCCAAGCGCTCGCTGTCTTATAAAATCCTAATCAGTCAGTTGGCTTAACTGGTTGAATTGCCAGATTGCGCTATCTAATTAAAGCATATATTCTGACTTTCCGCCAGTTGGCATATTCCGTCAGCTGGCTTAAACCGCCAGTTGGCCTAACCCGCCAGTTGACTTAGAAGGCCTAACCAGCCATTTGGTATAATCAAATAATAATAACGTTTATATATACAACTAAAAGAATTAAATAAACTACCACCACATCACTGTTTATTTAGAGGAATTATTGGATTGGCATAATCCTAGTCGGGGGTGTACGTGCATTTGTGCGCGTTTGTCCCTATCAGCAGGCTTAAACCGCCAGTTGGCATAACCCACCAGTTGACTTAGAAGGCCTAACCAGCCATTTGGTATAATTAAATAATAATAATAACGTTTATATATACATCCAAAAGAATTAAATAAAACACCATCACATCACACTGTTTATTTAGACGAATTATTGGATCCAATTTCACGAAATATATTGAAAAAAAATATACAATCCTATACAAGCGAAGGAATATATGCAATCAAAAATAATAATAGCATAAGAATTACGAACGAGGAGTGTATATATATAGAATAAAAAAATAATAATATACAAGCCCGGACCTACCCAACTGTTCACTCTAACGAAGGCCAAACTTTTCACCCCATCCTAGACCTACAGTTTAACGGAGAATCTGGACCTACCCAAATTGTTCATTCTGACGAAGGTCAAACTTTTTACCCCGCCCTAGACCTACGGTTTAACGGGGAATCCAGCACCTCAGCATTTTCTCATTCATCTCATACAAAATGCTTTCAAAATATTTATTTTTATTCCAAGACAAAAAATACCCGAATTGCTCATTCCATCGGTCAAGCTTTTCACCCCACCCTAGACCTAGAGTTTAACGGGTATTCCAGACCTACCAGAATTGCTTCTTCTAATGGTCAGACTTTTCACCCCACCCTAGACCTACAGTTTATCCAGACCTACCCAAATTGCTCATTTTGACGAAGGTCAGAATTTTCACCCACCCTAGACCTACAGTTTAACGGAGAATCCGGCGCTACCCGAATTGTTCAATCTGACGGTCAAACTTTTCACCCCACCCAAGACCTACGGCTTAACGGGGAATCCAACACCCAGCCTTTTCTCATACATCTCGCATACAAAATCCCTTCAAAACAACATTTCTTTTTATTCCAAGAAAGACAAAAAATACCCGAAATGTTCATTCCGTCGAAAGTCAAGCTTTTCACCCCGTCCTAGACCTACAGTTTAACGGGGAATACTACTACAATAGATCTAGTGTTGGCCTGGTGAAGTAGTGAGTTTACTTCTTTTACTCTCCATCTCACAGGTACACCCGGGTCATCGGGGATCTTTTCTATTCCATGGAATTTTAGATCCTCCCCTTTTCCGTACCGTAACAGTTGAATTTTATCAGTTAAACTTCATATGAAAACTATGCACCAATTTAGGGCGGGTCATACTATGCATTTTTTTTAAATCAATGGAGAGGGGTGTTCAAATGACATATTTTGGGGTATAGAACAATTCTGAAGAAAATATTTAATTCTGATAACCCTAACATACATCATTTTGCAGTTGATTATTATTAAATTGTTGATTATTTTACTATTGTAGTTACCCCAGAATATGTCTTCTCACGTTTTCTATCATGGCTGCTCACGTTATCTCTCATAGAGCATTGTTCTAACTAATTCATATAAACACATATAATGTAATTCATATAATAATAATAATATTTAAATACTCAAATAAAAAGGTGTGCCATTCCACTTAATTGTAATTATCATACAGTTTGGTATATGAAATATTTTGACGGTTTTCTGGCGCGCATAAGGCCATTTTCTGAGCCACCTTTCTCAGAGGCTAGAATGTAACGTTTCAGAACATTCTAAAACGTTTTGTGAAATATTTGAAGCGACTCGTGATTTATGAAGCTGAGGGCAGTGACCAATCTTTTCCCGCAAAGATCAAGGAAGAACACTATAGTGTTGTTAGTGAGCCTGGCAGCTACTATCTGTTCCACTTTACCCCAGAGAAAGCAACTAAAGAGGAGTCACATGCGGAGAAGATTGCTAAGGTCCTGTTTGCCTGGCTGAAAGAGAGGGGTTATGATAAGACCTTGTTGGCCATTGGAGGAGACTCAACAAATGTCAACACTGGTGTGAAAGCTGGAGTAATGCGGAAGCTGGAGCTGCACCTGGGGAGAAAGCTGGTCTGGTTGGTGTGCAACCTGCACACTGTTGAACTTCCCCTGCGCCATCTCATTGTTGACCTTGATGGCCCTACTCTGTCAGACAAAAAATTATCCGGGCCAATAGGAAAGCTCCTTGATTCTGCTACAGACTTTGATATCAATCCAAACTTCACCCGAATCTCTGTTAGCCCTCCACTGATCAAGCTTCCTGACAAGGTCATTCAAGATCTCTCAACTGATCAATACTATGGCTATAAAATTGTCTGTGCAGTCAGGGATGGAGTACTTCTTGCAGGGCTGGCTCTGTTAGAGATAGGACCAGTAAACCACAGCCGCTGGCTCACCACAGCGAACAGACTTCTCAGGCTCTGGGTGTCAAAGCACGGACTTAAAGGAAAGAACCTGAAGATTCTGCAATTCATTGTGGAATTCATCATTGGAGTGTATTACCCATGTTGGTTCAACGTGAAGGTCAAGCACTCCTGGATCGAAGGGCCTAGGCACATCCTCTTTCAGCTGGACTGCCTCAAGTCCCAGAGAAAGGAGGTGCTGGATATTGTGATGCCAACTGTGAGAAGATCTGCTTGGTATGCCTACAGTGAAGTCATCCTCCAAACACTACTCTGCTCTGAGGATCAGAAGGAGAGGATTGAAGGGGTGGAGAGAATCCTGGCTATCAGGGGAGAGGGGGACCCGGACACTCAGCTGGGGGACTCCTCTGTTAGGAGCAGAAGGACACCTGACATCAATTGTGATGCTTCCAGCATCGGTGACTTGATCAGCTGGTCAGAAGGTGTGTCAGAGCCACCTCTCACCTGCTCTCTAAGCACCTCAGAGGTGAAAAACTTCAACAACACCCCCATGGAGGTGCGCAACTGGCCTTGCCACACACAAAGCATTGAGAGGGTTGTTAAAATGGTGACTGAGGCTTCTGCTAAGTACTTCTCACAGGAAAAGAGGGATGGAGGGATCAGGGCTCAGGAGACCAGCAGGAAGCTGATGTCCAAGTCTGAGTCAAAGCAGGATTTGTGCAACCTGGCAAAGTTCAAGATGTCAGGAGAATGATCTTTGTAATTATATCCAGTGATATACATGCAGTTCACCTATTAATAAATATATGTAAAGTTGATTTGGCCTTGTCAATATAAATGATTTACCTTATATCTTTTAATATATTATAAAGGGGTTCAAAAGGGTAAAATTGGCAATTTAGAAATACAAAATGTAGGAGGTTAGAGTTATCCTATCCAAAAAAGAAGCTCATATTTGAATTCCCCATGTAAAAACACACAATTTAGACACCCTTGATGGTAAGATTTCCTTCAGATTCATGTTGTCACCTGAGTACGACCCGCCCTAATTGCACCATCTCCAAAAACTTACTACATCATTACCCCTAACCCATCCTTTATGCATTAAAAAGTTCTACTTTATCGGCAACCTTTGTTTAGCATCCCCCCCTAGTTGTTCATTCCTGCGAAGGTCAAGCGTGTCACTCCACCTTAGACCTACAGTTTAACGTTCAACCCGAACCACGCAACAGCACGGGCGGGGCAGAAATTACAATGTCATCGTCCGGAATTGTCCTCTCAACCTACGATCAACACCCAGCATCTTAACCACCAGGATATCTAGGGTATCCATTTATCTGCCACCGAACCAGACATTCATTTTCACGAACTAAACACATTTTTATTCACACTCCGTCTAATTCTGCGTATTGTCAAAAACATTTACAAACGTAGAAGATTGGGATCTAACAATAAAGAATTATGAAATGCTTCGAGATATATATAAGATCTACTAAATCCTTTTTATCGCATAGCTAAACGAATACATTCATTTTCACCTGTTCAGTCTCATTTGTTTAAGGTTCAAAATCGAGTATTAAACGCGGTGCATGAGAGCAATTTCCTCCTCCACCAAATGGTCATGTGTGGCGGAGAGCGAGAGAGAGCAACTCACTCCTTCACCAAGGAGGCATTACAGAAGAAATTACAGAATGCATGTTGCACCCAGGTGAAGGAGCGAGTTGCTCTCTTGCGCTCTCTGCCACACATGACCGTTTGGTGGAGGAGAGAATTGCTCTCATGCACGGCGTTTGACTCAATTTTGAACCTTAAACAAATGAGACTGAACAGGTGAAAATGAATGTATTCGTTTAACTACGCCATGAAAAAGGATTTAGTGTGTATATATATATAATATATATATATATATATATATATAATATATATAATATATAAGCATTTCATACTTTATTGTTAGATAGATCCCAATCTTCTACGTTTTTAAATGTTTTTGACAATACGCAGAATTAGACGGAGTGTGAATAAAAATGTGTTTAGTTCGTGAAAATGAATGAATGGTTGGGTGGCAGATAAATAGATACCCTAGATATCCTGGTGGTTAAGATGCTGGGTGTTGATCGTAGGTCGAGAGGACGATTCCGGACGATGACATTGTAATTTCTGCCCTGCACGTGCTGTTGCGTGGTTCGGATTCAACGTTAAACTGTAGGTCTAAGGTGGAGTGACACGCTTGACCTTCGCAGGAATGAACTCGGGGGGGGGGGGCTAAACAAAGGTTGCCGATAAAGTAGAACTTTTTTAATGCATGAAGGATAGGTTAGGGGTAATGATGTAAGTTTTTGGAGAATGTGCATGGTTTTTATATGAACTTTAACACTGATAAAATTCAACTGTACGGTACGGAAAAGGGGAGGATCTAAAATTCCATGGAATAGAAAAGAAGATCCCCGATGACCCGGGTGTACCTGTGAGATGGAAAGCAAAAAGTCCTCACTACTTCACCAGGCCAACTAGATCTGTTGTATAGTATTCCCCGTTAAACTGTAGGTCTAGGATGGGGTGGAAAGCTTGACCTTCGACGGAATGAGCAATTTGGGTATTTTTTTGTCTTAGAATAAAAAGAAATGTTTTGAAGGCATTTTGTATAAGAGATGAATGAGAAAATGCTGAGGTGCTGGATTCCCCGTTAAACCGTAGGTCTAGGGCCGGGTGAAAAGTTTGACCTTCTTTAGAATGAACAATTTGGGTAGGTCCGGGTTTGTATATTATTATTTTTTTATTATATATATACTCCTCGTTCGTAATTCTTATGCTATTATTATTTTGATTGCATATATTCCTTCGCTTGTATAGGATTGTATATTTATTTTCAATATATTTCGTGAAATTGGATCCAATAATTCGTCTAAATAAACAGTGATGTGATGGTGTTCTATTCAATTCTTTTTGATGTATAAATATAAACGTTATTATTGTTATTATTATTTAATTATACAAATGGCTGGTTAGGCCTTTTAAGTCAGATGGCGGGTTAAGCCAACTGGCGGGTTCAGTGAACTGGCGGTTTAAGCCAGCTGACAGATTATTCCATTCCAATAATTCGTCTAAATAAACAGTGATGTGGTGGTGTTTTATTTGATTCTTTTGGTTGTGTATATATAAACATTATTATTATTTAATTATACCAAATGGCTGGTTATTAGGCCTTCTAAGTCAACTGGCGGGTTAGGCCAACTGGCGGAAAGTCAGAATATATGCCTGCCAGGCGAACACGCTCTCTCTCTCTCTCTCTCTCTCTGATGCATTTTCAGGTTGGTGGGACCTTTACCAGAGGGATGGTGTCCACCTCAATAACAAGGGTAAAGGTGTGCTAGGCGCGCTGCTCGACCAGCACCTATACAGAATGGTGAGGTCGAGTTCGGGGAGAGATGATGGGCCCCCACCGAGGGGAGATGATGATGAGCCGGTGGCGGACGTACCATCAACTAAAGGGTGCGTCCAGGTACAGGTGGGTGACCCTCCTTCCACGTTGGAGGGGCTCAGGCTCCTGCGGAAGTTGCCCCCTCGTTAGTGAGGGGCTCTTCAACTCCCGACAGCCCTGGCTGTTCGGGAAACGGGTCGTGCTAGGGGGCGGTCAGAATAGGGAAGGCTCACTCCGTGCAATGCTTTTTAATGCTAGGTCGATTAGGAACAAGTTTTGCGAGCTACGGACGCTCTTAGCATCAGAATACCAGGATATCGTTGCTATCACTGAGTCCTGGATTCATACTGATCGTGGGGAGTTCGAAATTTCCAGGTATAGAATGTTTCGCAAAGACCGCACCCTTGTGGAGGGGGATGGGGTACTAATATACGTCAGGGACACGTTGAGTCCGGTTGACTGCCAGTTTCAGTCGGAACGGAAGCGGCTTGGCGTCGATCTGAACGTGGGAGGGACGAACTATAGGTTAATCTTGGTGTACAGACCTCCGCATCTCCTCCTCGAAGAGGATACAGCCCTGTACACCGAACTCAGTAGCCTGCTAGGGGATAGGGTGTGTTTAGTTTTATGAGACCAACTGTCGCGGCATAAAGTGGGAAGACAGAACTGCTGATGCTGAAGGGAGGAGGCTAGTTGACTTTGCTGAGAACTTCCTCACTCAGTAGGTCAATGAGCCTACACGAGGCGAAGCGTTCTAGACTTAGTATTCACGACCGAAGACAACTCGTCACTGGCCTCACCGTTGACGAATCGTTGGGCGGGAACGATCACGGTCTGATTAGGTTCCGTGTGTGCGTCCTTCGGGTGAAGCGTAGTAACTCGAGAGGCAGTAAGCTCGATCTCCGGCGGGCGGACTTTATTAGCCTCCGGGATAGCGTAGGTGAGATGGGGTTAGAGGTCGATGGCGATGTTGAGGGAGTGTGGAGTGCATTCCGGGAAGAGTTTATGGTACTGCAGTCTGCTGCCATACCCTCAAAACCGGTCACCCCTGCTTCAACGCAGCCTAAGTGGTTCAATCGTGACATCGCTTCGGCTATCCGAAATAGGAAAGTAGCGTATAGGAGGGCGAAGGCCAATTGTTCCCATGAGAACACTGAAGCGTATGTCCGCCTGTGTAGGGAAGTGAAGGCGAAGGTTAGGCTAGCGAAACGTAACGAAGAAACTACGGGTGGCAAGCCTCTGCAAGGGGAACCCTAAGGAGTTCTTCAATTATGTTAATAGTAGAAAGCCCATTAGAACCATGATAGGTCCGTTAAAGGACCGAAGCGGCGTTCTGCGGACCTCCGACGCGGACATCGCCAATGTGCTTAATGAGTACTTTGCGGGAGTGTTCACCAGGGAGGACACCCGCATCTCCCCGAGCCAGGCGTGAGGCACGAAGGTGCTGGCCTGGATAGTGTTCGATGTTCCGCGACAGTCGTTGCCGATAGCATAGACAAAACTGAGCGCGTTTAAGGCTCCTGGGCCAGACCAGTTTCTCCCCAGTGTTGCGGGAGGTGCGCGACCAGGTGGCTCCCCACCTGGCTACAGTCTTCAACAAATCGTTGGAGACGGGACAGGTGCCTGGAGGGAAGCCAACGTGACCCCTTTCTTTAAGAAAGGAGATCACAAAAGTCCAGGGAACTATCGTCCCATTAGTCTCACTTCAGTTGTAGGTAAATTATTAGAGGGGATAATAGCCGATAGGATCGTTGACCATTTGGATTCCTACAAGCTGCTTGTGGACTCCCAACATGGGTTTAGACGGCATAGGTCGTGTCTCAACAATTTGCTCGAATTTTCCCACGTCATGTTGAGTGAGTATGATAAGAGTAGGGCGACTGATATACTTTATCTCGACTTTCAGAAAGCCTTTGATAAGGTACCTCACTGCTGGCTAATGGCGAAAGTGCGCGCACTGGGTGTCGGTGGGGAAGTAGGTAGGTGGATTGAAAACTGGCTGAAGAATAGGCGGCAGAGGGTTGTAATTAAAGGGGCTAGTTCGGGTTGGGCCTCGGTCACTAGCGGGGTTCCTCAGGGTTCCGTTTTGGGGCCGCTGTTGTTTATCATTTACAGAAATGATATAGACGGTGGCGTCGTCAGTCGGATCGCCAAATTCGCTGATGATACCAAGCTTGGGGCCAATGTTGGGACGCCAGACGCGATCGAGCAACTGCGTGCGGACCTAGGTAGGATAGGAGAGTGGTCCGGAAAATGGCAAATGCCGTTTAACTTGGGTAAATGCAGTGATGCACATTGGCTACGCCAATCCCAAGTCGGACTACTCGATGTTGGGGAGTAATATCGAGGTGACTGATTTGGAAAAGGACTTGGGTGTGCTAATTAGCAGCGACCTTAAGTTTACGAAACTGTGCGTAGAGGTGGAAAAGAAAGCCCAGAAGCTGTTGGGTTATATCAGGAGGCAATTTCAGTTTCGGAACAAGGAGATTGTGCTCTCACTGTACAATTCCCTGGTTCGGCCGCACCTGGAGTATGCTGTGCAGTTCTGGTCGCCCACCCTCAGGAAAGATATTGAGAGGCTGGAGCGAGTGCAGGCGAGGGCCACAAAGTTAATCCCTTCCGTTAGGCATATGGGCTACAATCGACGGTTACGCGCCTGAACTTTTTTCGCTGGAAACTCGGAGGCTCCGCGGTCAACTGATCGAGGTTTTCAAGCTCTTACGCGAGTTCAACGATGTCGATTTTAGAAGCATGTTTAGTTTAAATGATAACCCAACTCGCAACAATGGTTGGAAGTTGGATTGAAACGGTTTAGGACTAGTTTGGTGGGAATTACTTTACGTATAAGACCTGTGACACGTGGAACAGGTTACCTTCAGAAGTTGTGAACAGTTCCTCTGTGGATCAGTTCAAGAAAAGGTTAGACCAAATCTTGCACACTATTTGAGGGTGTAGAATTTTTCCCTGGCACCCGTTGCCATTGGTACCTCCTCGGTATGGGCCGCAAGGCCTTTTGAGGCACTTCTTTTCCTTGTAACTCTCTCTCAGGTGAGGTATACCCTTTTGGGGGGGTGAGGCCGTCCCACTTCTCCCAAACGAGGTCTCCCCGCTTGCTGAGGGAGTTCATTGCAACTTGAGGGATAACCCTCCCCCATATTTGCATAACCCCCTTGTTGCATAACCTCTTCCAACACCACCCTACCCCTTGTCAAATGGCGGGTTAAGCCAACTGGCTTGCTGGGGGAGTTCATTGCAACTTGGGGGATAACCCTCCCCCATAGTTACATAACCTCTTCCAACATCCCCCTACCCTTTGTTGCATAACACCTTGCAACATTTCCGTGGCAACACTGATCAACATTTGCATTGCTCTCTCTCTCCTTTTGCGCCCATACTACTCACGTGAATGAGTCTACCATACGCACCATCCGAAAGAGTGAAGATAGATACGTGCCATTTTCATTTAATATATTTTTATTTATCATATGTAAATATCATTATGTTTATGATTTTATTATGTTCTTATTTCATATAGAATATAGATAGGGAATAAAAAATCTACGTAGAATAAAAAATCTACGTGAATAAAAAATCTATGTATTAATGGGGGACTTTACGCGGCCACGTTCACATATCCCCATTTATCCCATAAGGTACTAAGTTTGTCAAACGCAGATTTACCTAACGTGCCGTTTTCGAGAACCTAAGTACCTAACCCCCGCGTTGGACGAGGGTTTACTGTATATATATATATATATATATATATATATGAAAATTATTTCACGAAGGTAACACGTGAAAAATATTTATGATGAATAAAACCACGAAGGAAAGGAAACACAAAATGGTGCTCAAGCGCTTTCGTCTAATGACATCCTCAGGATGTCATTAGACGAAAGCGCTTGAGCACCATTTTGTGTTTCCTTTCCTTCGTGGTTTTATTCATCATATATATATATATATATATATATATATGCATTAGAATCACAAAATAACACGTGACCTTATTAATAAGCAAACAACCACAAGGAAAAGGAAACACAAAGTCCGAGCGCTTTCGTGATATATTCACATTATCAAGGAGGAACAGAAAATAGACGGAGATTACAAAGTATTTGAGTTAAATAGACAAGCAAAAAATTCACAATTGGCACCTCAAATTAAAGGCCCCTTGGGGCATTGGTTTCTGCGAGTATGTAGAAGAATTACGGCATTTGGAAGAGTGAGGCCCATGGTGTAATGGTATCGCATCTGACCGGCAATCGGAAGATCCCGGGTTCGATTCCCGGGTGGTTACCTCATTTTTTCATTTGTTTCGTTCTCTCTCTCTCGTCTTGCGCGGAATATCTCCTATACAAGCGTCGTTCTTTACGTATATATATATATATATATATATATATATATATATATGGGATGAATTTCACAATTAGACATGTGAAATGAATGAATGATGCAAACCCACAAGGAAAAAGAAAAATGATTTCAAGGCCTTTCGTGTATTCTGAATACACAAAAGGCCTTGGAATCATTTTTCTTTTTCCTTGTGGATTTGCATCATATACACACACACACACACACACACACAGGGTGTTTCAGGAGGAAAGGTCAATACTTCAGGAGGTGATAGTATCGGCCATTGTGAGAAAAATAGTTCATTTGAACATGTGTCTAATTCTGAATGGTTACGGAGATAGAGCTGTTTGAATCTGATGCGCGCGCAGCTCTTCCTCCCCCTTCCCTCCCCTATAACCTTAAACCATGTAAGCTGTAATGTAAGCATGTAACATAAGCCAATCGACAGCTGACTGTTGTGAGTGACATTGTTTCGTGTTTGAAGCAGTGTTAAAAATGCGCCACACCTTCACACATGCCGAATATGCAGATATGGTGTATGTCTACGGTTTTTGCGATGGAAGTGCAACAGCTGCTGTTGCAGAATACCGTCGACGGTTTCCGAACCGCAGAATTCCGGATTGAAGTGTGTTTACCAGGGTTTTCAACACATTGCGTGAGATTCGTACACTTCCCAGCGCTCATGTTTCATTTGAACGTGAAGGTCAACAAGATGTGGATGAAGTGGAAAACATTCTTCAGTTGGTAGAGCGTAATCCTACTACTAGCTCACGAAGAATTTCTACACGTCTCTGTGTACCACACACAAGAGTATGGCGAACATTACGTGAGGAAGGCTTGCATCCATATCATGTACAGCGTGTACAACACCTTCAACCAGGAGACGCTGCCATGCGACTGGAATTTTGTCATTGGGTAAATGCTAATCGCCGGCCATCTTGGAAAATGGTGGCCATATTGAAAAAGCCAAGCGGGGGTCAGGTGTACACCCGATGGATTCTTGAATGGGGTGGTATAAGCTTTCAAAATATGTCAAGATTTGCTTTATAACAAACAATGCAGGGTTCCCACCCTGTGCAACCGGACTAGAGCACTTTGGAGAGATTTTCAAGGACAGAGCGAAAGATTGATGCTGTAGGAACTTAGTCCCAACCAGTGTTCTCAAGAGGTCCTCCTTTAACACATTCAAACTATCCTCCAAGAACTTGGATACGACAGATTTGGGATCTCGGATTTGTTTGAACGTTTGCCGAAATTATACTCTGAACGTCTGAGAGGTGCGCGTAAGAGTAATAGCAACATACTAGATAGTGATACACAGTTTTGTATTCAGTTTGAATAAAGCTTTCAAATGGTATACTATTTTTTTTTTGTATTTTTATTTAATTTGGTTTGTACCCCTTAGGAAATGGTTATGCAAAACACTGTATACTAAATATTAAGTTTCCGAGACACCAGGTTTTTGGACGCCTGATTGGCCGAAAGTTGGTGATGTAGGAAGTAATTAACCAACCTAGAACGACCACTAAACCTAGTGTAACCTAACCTGGGTGTAAGAAACGACACCCTGATTAGACCGAAATCTGGTGTTCCCGAAACCTAATTATTAATTATTTATACATTCTCAAGCATCTCAATATACACCTTCAAAATTATAGAACTTCTTTAAAATTTAAGTACGATCTAGCTAAAAAATTTCACTTAAAAGAAACACACACTATATTCGAGCCCACACACAGTATACCTTGATATCCTTGGTTTTGCTTCCGCCCTGACGAAAGTAAAGCTTGTTGCTCCACCTTAGACCTACAGCTTAACTTGGAATCC
>JAJOZX010022173.1:0-5000 GCA_023014485.1 Bathynomus jamesi
CATTGGGGGATATACCACTTGGTGACCAATCTTCATCTTCTGGCATCTTTCACACGTTCTACACACGTCATTGACTATCATATATAGTTTAGGGTGCCATACATACTTTGAAACTACATGCAATAACTTATCTCTTCCAATGTGGGCTAACTGGTTATGAAACATAACAACTACGTGAACTAACTGCCTAAAGCCTATTACTACAGCAAACTCACTCTCACTGATTTTTCTAAACAAAACTTTATTATTCACTACCAAGTCTTTAAAATATCGTCTAAACTCTACCAACATACGGTCTTCCACCATTGTGCTACCCTTTGCAACCTTTTCTCTCAATCTACTAATTACATTAGATCTATTTTGTAACTTCAGAACCACATCCCTGGCTAACATGTTTTCAACTAAACTGAACGTCACACTGTCACTATAACTCAAATCTACATCACCATCCCCTATCTCCACATCTGATCGAATATCCTCAGTTTCCGATTCAACATTTCTACCATCTAATCCAACCGTGACATTAAAAATATCCACTGCTTGCCCTACAGTCCCATAGACTAATAACCCTTCACCAAAATCTAACTCTACACTAGCCTTAACCAAATAATTCATTCCTAACAGAAAACAACCAGGAATACAGTTATCCGGTACCACAACCAATGGTGTTGTCACTACCTGCTTGTCAGACATAATATCTAACGTTATACCTATTCGCGAATGCACACATTCTGATCCAATTCCTTTCAGTTTCACATCTATACCCAACTGTCTCATTCGAAACTCCTGAACTTTCGCCTCCTCAAACACAGATTCTCGTACCAAACTAACAGCTGAACCAGTATCCAAAAATGCACAGTAAGTGTAACCGTCAATACGAATATTTGTCCAAGCGACAAAAGCCCCATCGTGACCGCAACAATACCTATTATTAGATTCGCTCTCTTTCATAAACAAATTCATTTGCACCTCCTCGTTGTTACTTTCTAACGGTACTCCATTTTCTCTGATCTGTCCTTCCAATTTGCAATCATCCCATTCCACTCCTTCAATAACATTTTCACAGTCAAACGTTCCGTCATTCAAAACTGGATTAAAATGCACACCTGCCAAACACTGCAAATGCACACTCACTAAATCTGATCTCTCTTTCACATCGGGACCCACATACGCAACTGTACAACATGTACCATGATGTACCGAAAATTCAACCCCAAACAAATCACTAGCAACCAACAACATTTCTAGCACAGGCAGTGTTCCACATATTCGAAGGGACCGAAGATGCTTCACCTTGCCACGTCTACTGAACCCATATTTCTTATAATTCCTACTTAATGTGTCGCCAACAACTCTCTTAAACCCTGCACACTATCAGGAACACTAGGTATTCTCCTTTCATCCAACACTATTTTTAAACTTTCATACAAAGAGTTGCCTCCTCCCTGAACACGCTTAATCATCCTCAACCCTTCTGGCAGCCCTTCCAAATCCCCATTTATTATACATTCATTCTCGATGACTCCTTGACAACATCTAGACAACGCATCTGCCACAATGTTTTCACGACCTGCCTTATATCTAATCTCAAAATCATATTCACTTATATCCTCTAACGTTCTTGCCAAACGACTATCAATCATCTTCATGCTATGCAGGTAGACCAAAGGACGATGGTCTGTATAGAGGATAAAATTACGACCTAATAAAAATGGCCTAAATGCCTTTATACCCCACCTTAATGCAGTTAACTCACGTTCTATGGTCGAATACCGTTTTTCGGCAGGTGAAAATGCATGTGAATCGTAAGCTATTATCCTGTCCACCCCATCTTGCTTTTGACACAGACTAGCACCCATTCCCACACCACTTGCATCGACATATAATTCCATTCGTTCCGCACCTTCAGAAAAATCGGGGAAAGCTAACGATACAGCATCTCTCATACGTACCTTTAACTCCTCAAATGCACTTAATCGTTCCTCCGTCCATTCAATCACTTCTTTCCCCTTTCTACCAGTAATTTCACACAACGGTGCTGAGATACCAGAGCAATTTTGAATGAATTTTCTTTGAAAATTAATCAATCCCAAAAACCGACGCAAGTCACTCACCGTTTTTGGTCGTTCAAAATTAGTGACTTTATCCACATACTCAGGCAATTTAGATAAACCGTTCCGTCCTACCATGTGACCCAAAAATTTAATCTCTTCCTTCACCCATTGGCATTTACTTGGTTTGACCTTCATTCCCGCTTCTTCCAAGCGCGTTAATACTTTGTCCAACAACTCAATATGCTCACTCAAGGACTCGGACATAACCAAAATATCATCAATATACACTACCACCCGCGACCACGGCAAACCATTCAAAACTCTCTGCATTTCTCTTTGAAACCCACTTGGTGCCGTTTTTAGACCAAAACTCAAACTTTTAAATCTATATTGACCACTTACAGTTGAAAACGCAGTGAAATCGCGACTTTCCTCTTCTACAGGCATCTGGTAATAACCGCGAAGCAAATCCATGGAAGTGAAATACTTCATACCATGCAACCCAAACACCGCTTCACTCAAATTAGGCATAGGAAATCTATCTGCTTTAGTAACCACGTTCAGTTTTCTATAATCTACACATAATCGTATAGACCCATCCTTTTTACGAACTGG
The DNA here is from genome assembly GCA_023014485.1 of Bathynomus jamesi. Classification (NCBI taxonomy): domain Eukaryota; kingdom Metazoa; phylum Arthropoda; class Malacostraca; order Isopoda; family Cirolanidae; genus Bathynomus; species Bathynomus jamesi. The sequence goes on from JAJOZX010022173.1 coordinate 2,670, forward strand.
CACGATAGGAGAACTCCATTCAGAAGCACAGGGCTCCACAATGTCACGCATACATAACTCTCTAACCTGCTTTTCAACCTCCTCATTCATTTCTCTATTAAATCTACGTGGTCGCTGGTATATCGGAGTGTAATCATTCAATACAATCTTATATGGAGTCATACGTGCGCGCCCAATATCCGAGTCACTTTTACTAAAAACATTCCTGTGTTTCCATAACACACCCCAAACGACCTGTCGCTCTTGCTCATTAATTACATCAGACAAAGACACTTTACTCTGAAGGGATTCTTCATTCCATTCCTTACAATCTTCATTCCACCTGCTTCATGTACTAACGTGTTCACCGCGTAAGTAAATTCTTTATCGAGCTCTTCCAACTTTGCATTATCAACCATTGAATACGCAGTCGTAATCCTTGCATTTTCTTTTAATCCTAATTTACCAGGTATCAACTTTCTCACTAAAATAAAACTCTCTTCACTTTCCCAGTTAATCAAGCCAGGCCAAACTCTCAATAACTTATCAAACTTCGGATTCACAGAGTCACCATCGACAAATAACACATCATCGTCGTCCCTTTCACATTCCCACAACATTCCCGTGGTTTAAAACTATTATGAGGCCTCCTAACTTTAACTCTAATCCATTTATCCTCTTCCAGTATCACGTTCTCAGCCATACAAATTGGAACATAAGAGACCATTCTCAAACATTTATTCACATTCACACCCACATACAGCTCCTCTTGCTCATCATTTTCATTAGCCCTTTTAAAGCATCTTCTACCCACATTAAGTTTAATTTTATTTTTAACCAGGAAATCAATCCCAAGAATTACTGGTTGACCAGAATTGTTAACTACCAAAAATTCACTCTCTCCATAATTCACACCATGTATCATCACATTCACTCGAACCTTCTTTGTCACTAATATACCCTCACTTTCCACCCCAACTCCATGCAGCCTTATCTTGCATTCTTCCATACACAACTCAGGTAAACTCGTGGCAAGGTTAGTATCCATCACACCCATTTGTGCTCCCGAATCAATCATTGCCACCACCCCAACTCCATTCAAATGAACTACCAATTCCATCAAGTCTTGTGCCTCAAGCTCTTGATTATTGCTTTTAGTCATCCCCATAGCAAACACCACCGTACTGTCAACTTTACTTTCTACTTTACACTTCCGACGTACTACCTGCGGCAAAGATATTTGCTCCCTTACCTGCCCCCTTTCACCCATCTGCTCACTTGAAACAAATTCAGCAGCCTCGGGATTCAAATTTAAAATCTTATTGCCTGCATCCTCACTTTCAAGCGCCTCTATCAACAGCCCCGACTCGTAATTACCAGAGCCGGGGCTAATTAGTTTCCCTTATTACCGTCGATCAACTTTTTCCCTTTCACTTCTCACGTGCATTCTCACGTGCATTCTCGAGCATAGGACATCTAGATATGACATGCCCTTCCTCCTCACACAAATAACATTTAGGTTTCTTTCCCTGGCCTTGTGGTCTTTTCCCATAAAAATCACCCCTAACATTACAGTCACTCACCATGTGCTGGTCACTCCCACACGCGAAACACCAACCATTCAGCCTCCAACAATTTTTCTTCACATGCCCAGATCTACGACAGAAATGACACACTACCACCCTCTTCTCACCTTGTGCGCCTGTTCCTGACACGTCATTCATCCAAGGCCTATTTTGTCCATGCATCCATTGTTGACCTTGCTCATGCATCCATGGTTTACCCTGCCTAACCGCACCAGCATACGGCATTCGAGAATCCTCATTCATGTTCATAGCACTCTCAGGAAAGGCAGTCCAGACCGGAATAGCATCATCCTTACGTACCACCTTCTCTTCTTCCTCAAGCTCGTCTTCATCTAGAGCCCACCTTACCATATCCTTCCATTTGACGTTGGCACTCTCTCTCTCAGTTCCAAGCCTAATTTTAATTCTTCGTGCTACCTTAGAAGGAACAGACTTCAAAAACTGACCTTTCAGAGTCTCCACGTCGCGTTTACCTTCAGGAACTGCTGCCTCGTAAGTTGTTTGCAATCTTAGGGCAAAATCACTGTAGCGTTCTCCTTTCTTGATTTCCATACGCCAAAACTCTCTCTGTAACTCAGTCTGCTCGTTATCTCTTTCTTCCTTACACCAGTTCTTAAGGCGGGCTATGATGGTCGTATAAGAGACTTTCGGGCGATACACACTGTAATAGGTTTTTAAAATTGGTCCCTCTAGAAAATTCCTAAGCTCTACTATCCACCTGTTTTTATCCTTACCAAGTTGTTCACCCGCGTACCGTTCGAAATCT
>JAJOZX010022174.1:0-18081 GCA_023014485.1 Bathynomus jamesi
TCGATAGGACAATTAAATGTATATTGAAGATGACGACCGCAGTGGATGACCATAAACAAACCATAATGAGGATAATGCGCAGGACCTGTTTAAACTTGTTCGCTATGACCGCCGCCAATCCATCATTACTATGGCGCATACGGTCAGGCAATGCTGACGCAGGACTTGAAGCTGCGACATGTAGCTATCCGTTTAGTGCCAAAGATGTGAGACCCGACTTAACATGTTCAGGGAGGTGAAAGTATATATGAACCTAGCGCCAGACCTAGCAGTACCATATGACTTCACGCCATTTCCCTAAATGGATCGTATCTGAAAGGAAGACAATTTAGTAGCATATAAAGTTTGTAGGTAGCCACGACCAATACGCTGAAGGAGGTTTCCAAAAATGATTTTCAGCCGATGTTTCAAAAGCTTTACACGTTGAAAAAATGCACTGCAAGCTAAGGGGACTATTTGTAGGTGATAGTATTAACATCTGAGGTAAGTAGTCGTTCACCCGTAAAATGATCATTCCGCCAACTTTTTGATAGGTGCTCGTATATACACATATAAATATACTCGGGTGAAAAATTCTTGTCCTCCTTCCGTGAATGAAACAAAGAAAGCAACAATTTCACTGATTTAATTTTTCCAACGCTACCCAGTTACCATGGAAACCAGTATCTCTGTTTTGAAAGAAACCATTTATATTTTATCACATTTTAAGAAGTGCGTGTTATTATTATATCCAACCAATGATTTTTACCTCAAAAACAGTAGCTGCCACAGTTTTTTAAAATATGGTTCCAAATGAATGGTTCCTTTCAAAATGTATATTAGTTTCCATGGTAACCAGGCAGTATTTAAGAATGTAAATCTATGAAGTCGCTATGTTTAGATCTTTCATTCACGTAAGAAAGGACTTTAGAACTATATATACAGTATATATATATAAGTTCAAACCTTCTATTCAAGATGTGGTGAGTTTGAGGCCTGGTGGGTGAGAATTTTTCATATATACTGTATATATATATTGAACTTAGTAATTAGGAGTAATGAAAATGTTTAAAAAGTGCCATTCATTTTAAGTATTTTAAGCTACATTAAATTAGCGACGAATCTTTTACCTGAACTCACACAATTAGGCTGACAAAAGTTTCCGTTCAATCAATCCTCGTCTTAATTTTCAGGAGACGCTGCCTTCTAATTAAGTAAGAAGATTGTTGTTGTTTTGGAGCCAGTTCGCAATTAGGATTATGAATAATTTAAGGCGAAGAACTCCTAAAAAGTTTTATCTTTAAAACGCGATCTTGGTCGACGCAACTAATCAAATTGGAATCCCACAGATTTAATGCTCATGATTAGAACCCCCCCACCCCCGTTTGAAACTTAAACGGTGCCACGCGAAAACCTCCTTCGCCTTTTTTTTTTTCCCGAACTTAATCTAATTTTCGTATACCGTCAAAATTAAATTATTTAAACGAACTTAATTTATTGTGAACGAACATTACCATGAATTAGGTAACGTTGTTTTTCCTTGGTTTTTGCTTCTCCTCATTATTATTATTATTAGGCTACGAGTATGGGGTACTTGTAGGTTATCTCCCCCCAACCAATTTTGACAGAATATTTTCGTTAAAACTAACGAAAATATCACGACTTAACATAACCAATTATCAAGGGCGTACAGTTGATCTATTATTAATTATAACATTGTTTGTTTCTGGAATAGTATTTACTATTTACTTATAGATCAACTGTACGCCCTTGATAATTGGTTAGGTTAAGTCGTGATATTTTCGTTAGTTTTAACGAAAATATTCTGTCAATATTGGTGGGGGGAGGGAGATAACCTACAGGTACCCAAGTATGAATAAGTAAGTATTATGAATACATAAGCTGAGAAAAAAAAAATATATATATATATATGGACGTTTTCCAGTTTATGTACCGTTTTCTACAGTACATTACATACAGCATAGTAAACATCCTGTGCCCAAGTGACGAAAGTTATAATGTGGGTTAGGTTAGGTTAGGTTAGGTTATCAAGAACTCATTTTTGATCTGAAAAGAAGCAAAAATAAATTATATGAAAAACGGTACACAAACTGTAAAAGGTCCATATACTGTGATATATATATATATATACACATGATGAATTTTACATTTAAAAACAGAAAAATAATAAATTATGCAAACCTAGAGAGACAAATGAAAAGCGATTCCGAGGCCCTTCGTATATTCAACACCTCATCAGGAAAGGCAGAAGGCAAGAGGTAACCGATATAATACATTATACAGTATCTGGTGCTCCTTTAGTATGCGGTCTACAAATTCTGCCGCGGTCTACAAATTCTGCCGCGCTCTACTTTTTTCAAAGTGCAGTCTACAGGTTTTTTTCGTTAAATTTGTGCCTGCTCACGCATTCTGCCGCTCTTTTTTTTTCGCTAAATGACTCACTCACATGACTTAGACCCTATTTGACCTTGAAATTCAAAATGATTGTTTAACATCAGTAGCTTGAGAAATTTGAAGCAGTAAAGTTGTAAACAATTCAATTGCCGGTGCTACTATAGTATGCGGTCTACCTACAATTGGTTAGGTTTAGTCACGATATTTTCGTTAAAACTAACAAAAATATCATGACTAAACCTAACCAATCGTCAAGGGCGACTGACATTGGGATGTAAACAAGCAATTAGTAAACAAGCTAAGAAGGTATACTTACATTTAAACTTTTTGTGTTTTTAACTTTTCAATAAATTTTTTTCAAGTAAGATTGTCATTTCAACCTTCTTTAACTACATTTAAAAAACAAATTGGTGTAGACCGCATACTAAAGTGTGAATTTGTCTGTAGACCGCATACTAAAGGAGCACCCAGTATCTGGTAAAGTTCAAACCAAAGAGATGAGGTTGACTAGGAAAAGGTTAACAAGTCCTGGTTAAAGGAAAAAGATATCTTAACAAGATGTGGTCCATTTCATACGTTTAAAACTGTACTTAAAAATATTTACAGAGTATAAATTATAAATGTATACTCTCAAATATTCATTTCACTTATGTTCATTTTTTACTAGAATTTTAGAACCTCCCTGTTTACTATATGATTAATCTATACATTACAGTAGATCCAACATTGCATTAAAATTATTCGCGGTTCTACGAGCATACCCTATATACCCATTTCGTTTTAACCCTAGATAGGAGGAATTCACTGTTCCACAAACCCAACACGCAGTTCATTTCTGATATGACCCATAATTTCCTATTAAAGGTTAAGCTAACATCTAAAGTTTATCTGGTTTATAAACTGAATCGCATTGTTTACATTCAATACGATAGATACAACCAATTGCTGCTTCTTTTTAATTAGAGGAGATTTTGTGGTATTTTTATCATTAAAAACTACGTTAACTCCAGTTGTTACTTTAAGTAACAGGATTACGACATCTGATCAATTTAACGTTCTTTCGACGGGTATATTGTGGGTTAGATTAAGTTAGGTTAGGTTAGTTTTGTTTTTTAGAATGTCGATGTTATGGTCTTGTCGATTCAATGGGTATACGTTCTTAACTAATATATATATATATATATATATATATATATATATATATATATATATATATATATATATATATATACAGGGTGTCAAAAGTCTCCATACATAGGCAAAATGGTCACTTTATTATGCAATCACTTGTAAGTCACAAAATATGCTCTATGTGGGCACCATTACACTGAATGCACATACGGATGCGTTTCTCCCAGTCATCTCAGCACATCAACTGCAAAAAAAAAAAAATAAATAATCATTTATTTATCATGACCATTTTTCCTATGTATAGAGACTTTTGACTCACCCTATATATATATATATATATATATATATATAATATATATATATATATATATATATATATGTGTGTGCGTGTGTGTGTGTGTGCGCGTGTATGTATGTATGTACGTTGAAGTTTTATCTCATGAAGACAACTAATGAAGCCTAAACCCTAAAGTATAAATGTCGTTCCGTCTCGAGCTTTGGTTTAGAAATATATTGATAATCAAACAAAATCTTCAAAGGAAAAAGTTCATCCAAGTTGCCAGATTTCGACGATTGATTCATAGAAAGATTCGGATTTAGAAGAAGACTAAATTTCCGATTTTAATGAGGGTTTGACTTAACAAATTAATGAATTTGGTCCAATTTTATGGGGTAGGAAAGAAAGTGTATAACCTTCTTTCTAACATGCAATTCTTTTCCCATCCATGAATCGTAATTACGTACAGTGTATAAAAATTCATTTCAAGAATTACCAATAAAGGTTTCAAGGGTTGATATAACTGATTACTTTCACATTAAACCGATTACTTAAGGACAAGAACCTCCACCCTGCTACCCCTTGTTAATTTGAAGTTACAGATCAGATCAATTAATTTTCAGAAGTATTTGGATATCGGTCCAAAGAAGTACATTTGCTTTTTTAATCCTAAGAATCGCACACTCATTCGCAAGCAAACTAATGATAACTCGTTATAATATTTCGAAAATTACTATAGTTTTTAATTTTAATTTTATGATACATTTGCCATAATCATAACTGTTTCGAAGGAGTAAAATCACGACTTCTCGTAATTAAGAATGTTCACTTTAACATAACATGTTTTAATTGTAAATTTTGTATCTTACCCTGAGTTCACTGAGAATGGAATTTTCATCAAGATGATGACAATTCTTTCATCGAGTAAGAACCCTCAGTTAGCAAACAGTATTTTCATCAAACTTCGACACTTGATGAAATACTTTTCATGGAGCTGATTCTTGAAAATAATTTAATCAAAGTGGGTGTCGCCATCTACTGGAGGAAATGTCAATTAAATTCTATTCAATTTTCATTAACCGAATGTATGATAATTGCATGCGTATTATTTTTAGGTTAGGTTAGGGGGTTAGTTTGGTTAGATTAGGTTTGGTTAGTTACTTAACATTGCCAAATTTCATTGCCAATTTTTTTTTTAATCTGGCAAGTGGCGTCTGAACCTGTCAAAAAGTCTGGGGTATAGGATAACAGGAAAGTACCCAACATACTAACAGCAACTAATTAAGTTTTAAGATTAATTACATTTGAAATAAATTTACTTCACCTTGCTGTGGCTCGAACCGCAGTCACTGAAGACTCGAATTTTGCGAGCCACCATGTTATTCACTCGGCTGCTTAGAGGTTAAAGTACGCTGAGTGTGTTTTTTATATCTACTCTTTCGCATTGGTTTTCGTATGTATACTTTAATATTTAATACGCATACAGGTTCTGTTTATATATATATATATATATAGGGTGCTTCAAAAAATGTTACCACTTAGTATGGAGGTGCTCCAGAAATATATTTCAGTACTGTTTATTTATTATTATTAAAAATTATTATTATTTTTATTATTGTTATTAAAAACATTATTTTAAAACACACACACACACACACACACACACACACACACACACAGACAAACTATAAGTGGTAAGCAATGAAATATTAGTGCCATATAAGTGGTAAAAAATTTTAAAGTACCCTGTATATATATATATATATATATATATATAAGTGAAAGACGAATCACCAAGATTCACTGATGAGTCACTGTTCATGATATGAAAGACAAATCAATCACCAGGAGTGTTCGATGGCTGATTGTTTACAATCTCGGTGTTTATTACAAGTAATGTAGGATGTCGAATTTATATTCTATTAATTTCTAATTTCTTAATTTAAAATATAATTTCTCAACTTTAAGATGTTTCTAATAGTCGTATAACTCAAAAGGAGATGAACGTAAACTAGTACATTACACTGAAAATGGGGATACAGCCTCAATCAAGACTATTATTTGTCACCTTTACAAAGTTAGCGAGAAGAAGATTCAGGAAAAATGCAACTTTCCAGAACCACACGATTTCTAACTCTATCAGTTCGATGCACGCCACACATATTCCTCAGATTATCCATCTCAACTGCTGTTACTCCTTTTTTCTCCTTTTCAAATTCATTTCTCTTTCCAGCAGTCATACTTTCACCGTTCGCATGATTCCATCCATAAACGGATTGAACAGCTATGGAGACATCACCCATGTTTGACGCACACCAATGCTTATATCAAACGCTTCATAGAGTTCTTTATTTACTCTCAAACATACGCTACTTTCATGATAGAAACTCTCTACCAGATTCATGAGTCTACCACCAGTTCTATAAAGATATACTAAGACCTGTAACAGAGCTTCTCTATTCATTCTATCATGCAGTTTTTCAAGAGCATGCCTTGCAATCCCTTTCACATCCTTTCTCAACCACTTGTCTCACTGCAAACACTTCATCCACACAGTTCGCACAGTGGAACTGATTCCTTGAAAATAATTTAATTGAAGTGAGTGGCGCCATCCATTGGATGAAATGTTAATTAAATTCTATTTCCGTTTATTCTCATTAACCGAGTATAATTATATGCATATTATTTTATGTTAATCAGGAACAACATATTAGAAATAAATTTACCTTACCTCGGTAGGACTCGAACCGATATCACTGGAGATCTGAATTTTGCGAGCTGCCACATTACTCGGCCACGAGAAGTTAATGTACAATAACACACACATATATATATATATATATATATAGATATATATAGATATATATATATACACACACACACACACACACACACACACACTTTTTCGCATTGCTTTAGTATGTATAGTTTAATATGTACAGTGTTCTTGTTATATATATATATATATATATATATATATATATATATATATATATATATATATATAAACCTGAAGTTACGTAGGCGACTCGGGCAGGCGTGGATCCTACGTCTAAGGGTATTGTTGTCCTTCATTGGGAGAAAGAGGAAAGGATGAGTTCCCAGCAACTGTATCTCAGGAGAGGCAGCGCTTGTATAGTTCACCTTTCGGTGAGCGATGAGGTCGCCACATCCCTACGCCCCATTATTGTATTTTGTATAATACTGTAATTTGCAGTTTTCTTTTAAAAGCTTTGAAATATTCAACTTGGGTGTTTTTTTGCATATTAGCGAATGGAATCGGCGAGAGATACAGATCAGGCGATTGGGTCAGTGAGATGGAAGAGAGAAATTGATGCTTTTAACCATTTGCTCTCCCTCTCCGGCCTCTCTTGTTTTTTTATTTCATACAGCCTCTTTAGAGTGGGTAAGTTTCTTCTCACTTCCTGTGAGAGGTGTTGGTGCTCCGTTGCTGTCGTCTATTGTTATGTTTTTAGGGTGAATGCTATGGGGTTAAAAGGTTCCTGGATTTGGATCCCCAGACCTACAAGGGGATCTTATTCTTATTGAGAGGAACCAGGACGAGCGCACCTGGTTCAGCCCGAATTTGTTTTCGCTTTTTCTTTACTCCCCTATTGTTTTCGGATTCTTATGGAAGCTACCCTTCCCCTGGATATTAGCCTATTAAAAGGAAACCCAGCCATGAACTTTCCCAAGCCAATCTGATAAATGGGGACGGGGACAGTGAAGGGATTGCTGAACGTAATGTGTTCTCTCGACCCAGTTCCTCTTTAAAAGGGGGGCGGGGACGTTACCACCTGTTTCAGTGTCTTCGGTTGTATGGAGGACGTTAAACGAAGGAAATAACCAACCAATTAAAAGAACTGTCCAATTTTGGTTGAAAATATAACCCCTTCCATTAATGAGTATCGTTGCATAAATACCTTATACCATACTTAGGTAGCGATAAGCATTACTAGATAAAACCACCGTTTCTGACCAAAGCTATATATTAGTACAATCATTTCTAGAAGTGCGAGTGAACATACAGTATAAATAATCATAATTTTATTAATGCAAAGGAAATGCAAATGCGATACGTTATTCATCTTCATAGTGTGTAATTCTGCCGTGAGACATAAAAGGCAATTTCATGAAACCTGCCCAATTGGAAAATATTTCTAATGCCCACTTGGACACGATTTCATAGAAAAAAAAATTGTCCATACAGAAAACAAGTAAAGAAATTTAAATGTGTTTGCTGGATAAGTTTACGTTTTCAATTTAGGATTGTGGCATTTGGGGCGAAATAATGTTTGGGGTTGTTTAACTCCTTTCGTAACATTTAAGGTCACATGATGGAGAGGACCTACAATTTTTCGCGAGAAATGCACCTTAATCGGTGAAATCTGAAGTCCAGAGCTGAGACTCGAGCCCAGGACCTTTAGATTAACAGCCTAGCAAGATGCATTTTGAACGATTGTAAATATTGCAATCATCTGTGACGTTGTAACGCAAAATGAAATTTGTTACCTTCCATTTCAAAGCATCTTCACCTCCCAGAAGCACCTCCTTAAATCCGCTTTTCCCCTTTTTTCCCCTCGATTTTTCCCACGTTAATCCTGTCAAAATAAAATATTCACGCAATATATAATATATATATATATATACATTGTTGTGCAAATATCTTAAATTGAGTTCACTTACCTGAAACAACAGTAATCCGCTCTCTCCACCGCACTTACTTTTTCTCATGGTCAGGTACTTTCCGTTTGAAGTAGGTGCATATCACCAGGTGTTTGCCTTGAGGACGGTCGTAGGATAAGCGAAAAGCAACCCCGAACTCTTCACCTTTTTATCTTGTAAGATCATTAAGAGCTGAAATCGGCTTAATGCTCAGCTCAAAGCAGATTTTCTGTTAAACTTTGTATTTTCAGTAAAATACATATGTATGTTAAATCCCACAAATTCATTTTTCAAACAAGAATTCAACTACATCAAGTGTGTAATACTGCTTCACATACTTTCATGTCAAGTAAAGAAATTTCAGTGGAATAAAAATTTTTTTGAAAGTGAGGGAAATTTACAGTATTATTCGGTAAAGCACATTCATATTTGAACCAACTTCGACCAATTACCATTTTGTTCATGCATTTTCTTCCAAAACTAATACAAAATTTATAAATGTTCAATTTATTTCTAGACCAGGCGGTCGCAGACTGATTTAACGAGCTGGATAATAAATGAAGTAGCCACGATGAAACATATTTATGATAAAGATATGCAAGGTTGCAGTGCCTGGTGTTAAGTGTTAAATGATTTATCTATTTATCAATGGATCCAAATGTGATAAGGAAAAACCTCCTAACTTAAGCAGAGATAGTTATTCCAATTATTGATTCTTCAATCATCACCCTCGATTATTTATGGCATCAAATCATCATCTTTGATTATATCTATTATATATATATTTATATAACCTTGATTGAAGTTTGATAACAATGGAAAAATTTAGTTAAAGAGTTTGGTTTTGTTTTGTTTCCTCCCGGATTGTTCATTCTGACGAAGGTCAAGATTGTCACTCCACTTTAGACCTACAGTTTAACGTAGAGTCCAAACTACGACTCACCACAGGCGGTCAGAAATTACAGTCCTCGCCTGGACTGGATCTCACGTTCTCCCGATCAGCGGCCCAGCGTCTTAACCGCTAGGCTACCCAGGGTACCCAGGGTACCCATTTATCTACCAACCACATTTTTGTGTGGAAGGATGAACAACTGGGTTTGCTACGCGTCGCCTGCTGTCACCGGAAATCAAACCTGGGGCTGGTGAATTCGTAGTTAACGATGCTAACCACTACACGACCGAGTATATACGTTTACATTGAACTTATAGCGTTTGGATTAAAAGTCAGTATGCTTTTATTTAACCTGGTAAATGTATATACTCGGTGGTGCAATGGTTAGCATCGTTAACTACGAATCCACCAGCCCCAGGTTCGATTTCCGGTGATAGCAGGCGGCGCGTAGCAAACCCAGTTGTTCATCCTTCCACACAATAAAAATTTGGTTGGTAGATAAATGGGTACCCTAGGTACCCTGGGTAGCCTAGTGGTTAAGACACTGGGCCGCTGATCGGGAGAACGTGAGATCCAGTCCGGGCGAGGACTGTAATTTCTGACCGCCTGTGGTGGGTCGTAGTTCGGACTCCACGTTAAACTGTAGGTCTCAAGTGGAGTGACAATCTTGACCTTCGTCAGAATGAACAATCCGGGAGGAAACCAAACCAAACCAAACTATTTAACTACATTTTTCCATTGTGATCAACCTTCAATCAAGGTACTGAGTATTTGGATTATTTTGATCCCAGATTGCACAAACGTTTATTGAAGGCTCAGCTTGTTTTTATTATTAAACAAACCTGTAATCAAGAGAGAAACCAAAACCGCCAAATTTGTTAAATACAGCCACAACTCCGAATGGCCTAGTGAAGCGTAATGAGAAGAACGCTTTGCATTTTGCCTAACTGAAGTAATTTTGTTTCATATTTTTAGATTATATTTCTGAATCCCAGTGAATGTGATAGAAAGGCCTCTTCAGAAATAAAAATTAGGACTTCTTCGTAATGGATTTATTTTCATAGGTTCAATCTAGTATTATTATGATTCATAGAAATGTTCTTGCATTTAAAAATAACCTCTCCTCAACAATATTTTCTGTACTTTGATAGAAAAAAAACTGATTTCAATGAGCTGCTGCTGCTGCCGTACAAGAGAGAATCGCATCGTTAGTAGAGAAACAACGTTCTTAGTTGATTAATTTTGACTTTTCAGAAACGTACTGAAGGAAAAGTTATTTTCGTTTCTCTGTTTATTTACATTACAAAGTTTTAGGAACATTTCTATAATAATGTTTTATCTATTCCTGTAAATTATTGACATTTTTATTCTCAAAATATGAATTTCATTCGTCTCGAAGGGGCAGTTTGTTAAAGTGAAGGAATATTTTTGTTTATTACTTTGTTTACCCCCCAAAAGTTAGTTGTGAACGCGGAAAGGTATTCAACATTTACGGGGGGCTTCTATAATAAAAAAGAAAGCGTATACCTCTAGATTTTGAAGGAAATCTTTTATTTTACTTTCGATATACATACAGTAACTTTGGCCAACTAAATGTATTCCTTAAATTCCTTATACACAGAACACACACATTGGAACTTAATTCTATTCTCATTTTTAAAGCGGAGAGACACCGAAAACTCTGAAGAGTGTATTTGTGATTATAAATATACAAATGAAGGTTCCACATATATAGCTGCTTATCCAGTTAAAGATACTGTTCATAACGATGGGTTTAAAAAAAGGGAGACTTCGAAATTTGGCTGTAAAATCCAAAGTTATGGTCAGATTTCAATATTTTTTTTACACCCCACAACTAAGTAAATTTCCTATACGCTGAGCGGATTTCAAAGAAAACTAATGAAAATTACGGATTTATTGAATATTTCTTTATGCCACTGGAAATTCTCCATTTACACTACTACTGCATTGTCGGGTCGGCAAAAAAAAAGGGAGAGCTTTTAAATCCTTCATATCCCGGCAAATACGGTACATAGAACCATGAAATTTTAATATGTTAGTACTAGATAATTTTTCAACATCGCAGACACGATACGGCTGCTAAATGTCATCCAACGCATGCAGTTGACACAGCTGGAAACCCCCGAGCGAAACTGCGGTAAATATGCAGCAAATAGCCCCACCTCGACTTTTGGTACGAAAGTTAGTTATTAGCGTGTGTTTGCATGTGCTTTTCTCAGAAATACCACTCATTTGTCCCGCATTTAATTGAAAGTACGAAAAAAATCGTGTTTTTTTTCGTTTTATTTTCAAGTAAACACGGGGCAAATGAGTAGCATTTCCAAATAAAGCACATGAAAACACACCCTAATAACTAAATTTCGCTACCGTTATTGCTAACCTAACCTAACCTAACCTAACCTAACCTAAATGAAGAGATTTCGAAAAAAAAATCGTTAAACTAACGAAAATATCCTGACTTAACCTAGCCAATCGTCAAGGGTGTTCAGTTGACCTAACTGGGCATTCAGTTGACCTAACTGGGATTCAGTTGACCTAACTTGGCATTCAGTTGACGAACTCGAAGTGGGGCTATTTTGCGGCGCTAACTGTAGGTATTGCTCACAGTAGGATTGGGAAAAATGTTTTCGGAGGAAAACGCTTGTGAAAGCTAAATTAACACTTGCCGGAATGTGTGACTTCGCTAGCCACGTGCCCTTGAAGCGGGATACTGAGCCCGTAAATTTGCAAGGAAACAAACTCTTCTGTTTGTTTTTTTGGAAATTTGCGTTTACACACAAAAACGTCTCGGTCACTACGGAAATAAAGGGGCTGGGAACACTCTGGACAGTTTCGCGTACGGGGAACGACACCGTGTTCTTGAAAAATGTGAACCTCTCGTGAATCGTCTCCTAAAATTTTCAACACTTCAACGTAGCCTAGGTCACAACTTTCACAAATCTCACTGCACATGTTACCGAAGGAAAACGAACTTGAAATGCACATGGGGCAACGAAAAACAAAGAACATAAATATTGTCCTGGCTAATATTCAAGGAATAAGACGAAACCAATCACTCAACAAAGTTTCGTACCTGAAAGGATTTATGGACGAAACAAGGGCGGACATCGCATACCTCATAGAAACTCATCTTAAGGATTGCTAAGGAAATTGTGAAAACTGCGAACATTGTATTGATAAGAAAGAGATAAATATAGAGGGTTTCAACTTACTAAGAGCGGATTGAACAACGAAACGTGAAGGTGACTGTGCTATATATGTACATGAAGGTCATATGACAGAGACGATAATAAGTAAATCAAACAGCTTTGTGGAATTCCTAGCAGTGAAAATAGAAAAACTAAACGTGATACTGATAGTCATCTATAGACTTCCAAACACCCCAACCGATAAATTTTCGGAGGCCATTCATGATATCAGAAAGCTAGTAAAGGCTATAAACCCTCCATCCCCTAATATAATGGTCTGCGGAGACTTTAACTTCCCATTTATAAATACAAAAGGGTGGATAGAATATATATACATACATCAGGACAAGGGGGGGCACAAGAGAAGACCAGGAGCAAGCAAAAATGTTGATGGCTCTCACAAATGAGTTTATGCTGACACAGGTGGTAACAGAAAATACCAGAAAAAATAACTGCCTACATCTAGTATTCACGAATAACACAACCTTGATTGCTGATATAAAAATAACCCCAACCATTATCTCAGACCACAACTTAATCGAGATATCAACAAATATGACGACAACATTAAAAGACAATACACATATTGAGGAAAGAAGCAAATTTGGGGCCTTTCACTTAAACTCCAAGACTATAAATTGGGGAGCAATCAGATCGCACATGGCCCAAATAGAGTGGAGAACAGTTTTAGAGAATAAAACAACTGAGGAAATGCTAACAACCTTGGAAGAAAAAATCCTGAGAATTTTTGAAAAATATGCTCCGAAATCACAGCCAAAAGGAAAGAGGAGCTGGCTAGAGAGGCAAAAGAGAAGAATATTCCGCAAAAGAAAGAGTGTAGGCGAAGTTAGCCAACTGCGGAGATAATGCCAGGAAAGTAATACAAGAAAAACTGGAGGGTATCGATAGGGAAATACAAGCCCTGATTAAGGACCATACAGAGAGGGGAGAGGAAAAGGCGGTAGAAGATAAAGGAAACTCCAAAATACTTCTATAGCAATGCGAAAAGGAAAAAAAACGCACGCCGCTATTGGCTCCTTAAGGAAGAGAAATAATGAACTAACCGACGATCCAAAAGAAATATCTGAAATATTGAGAGCCCACTGTGAATCAGTTTTCAGTACCCCAAAAAGTGACAAAGCGATACTTGACATAGATGCATTCTTTGAAGAGAAATTGCAAGGAAAGTGTATAACAGACTTTGATTTTACCCCAGAAGATGTAGCGAGAGCTATAGGACAAATGAAACCACATTCAGGTGCAGGTCCGGACAATTGGAACATTATTGATTAAAAACTGTAAAAATGAAATAGCTACACCTTTATACTGGATATGGAGAAGATCCTTAGACACTGGGGAAATACCGAGCATCTTGAAAAGAGCAAACAGTGTCCCTATATATAAAGGAGGGGGACAGATCTCAAGCAAAGAACTATAGACCAGTGTCATTGACGTCCCACCTCACCAAAGTATTTGAAAGAGTAGTTAGAGAGAAAATTTATGATTTCTTGGAGACACTGGAAGGATTCAACGAAAACCAGCACGGATTCTGATCAGGTAAATCATGCCTATCACAACTAACAAACCACTACAACAATATCCTAGATGCACTGGAAGGCAATGACAACTACGATGTCATATACACGGATGTTGATAAAGCTTTCGACAAATGTGATCACGTTATAATAGCACATAAAATTAAATATATGGGAATAACAGGCAAAGTGAGAAAATGGATCTACAACTTCCTCAGAGAACGTCTACAGGTGGTCAAAATTCAAGGTATATCTTCATCAGAATCGGAAGTACGTAGCTCAGTACCACAAGGTACAGTACTGGCCGAACTCCTGTTGATTATCATGCTAACAGACATAGACAGCAGAGTAAAGAGCAACAGTATAATAACATCATTTGTGGACGATACAAAGATCAGCAGAAAAATCAGCGATGTAAATGAAGTGAAGGCCTTGCAGACGGACACAAACAAAATATACAAATAGTTGGAAGACAAGAACATGACATTTAACACCGAGAAATTTCAGCTCTTGAGATATGGTAGAAAAGAGGAACTTAAACAGACTGCATATTATGCTCCAGATAGAGAGGAAATTCAGAGAAGCACGAAAGCGATCGATCTGGGGGTAATAATGACCGATGATGCCAAATTAGAAATACAAAATCAGATAGCGATAAGTAAAGCAAAAAGAGTCGCGGGACAGGTACTAAGAACGTTCAAAAGGAGGGACAGGACAGTAATGATTCCCTTGCTATACTGTAAACACTGATTATACCAAAACTTGAATACTGCTCAGTTTTGATGTCCCCATATAAAAAGGAAGAAATTAATACACTAGAAGAAACTCAGAGACATTTCACAGTAAAGATTGATGGCTGCAAAGAGCTCAACTACTGGGAAAGACTACGTAAACTAAATCTGTACTCTCTGGAAAGAAGAAGAGAGAGGTACACCATAATCTACATATGGAAAATTATAAAAAAACTGGAACCAAACTTCAAACTAAACCCGATTACCACTCAAACAACACTGGAAAATAGGAAAGGCGAGATAATTTAACAGGTTTTACTTATTTATATAACAGAATTTTTAAGATATGTGTATAAGATACATATCTTGAAAATTCTATTATATTCTATCATATTTCCGGTTTATAGAGAACCATTATTTACATAGGATAAAATTTGAATGCCCGGTTAGGTCAACTGTACGCCCTTGACGACTGATTAGGTTTAGTCGTGATATTTTCGTTAGTTTTAACGAAAATATCATGACTAAACCTAACCAATCGTCAAGGACGTACAGTTGACCTGATCGGGCATTCAATGAACCTAACCGGGTTCAGTTATTTTTGCTACCCTTCGTGCGAGTAGCAAAAATATCCTGCGTTTTAACGAAAATATCACGACTTAACCTAACCAATCGTCAAGGGCGTACAGTTGACCTGACCGGGCATTCAAATTTTATTCTATGTAAATAATGGTTCTCTATTTATTATATGTTTGCGATAAAAATAAATTTTTTGTTATTGTTTTCGTATCTTATTTTGGTTAATTTGCAGAATTCAAACTTTGGGGGGGGGGGGATAGTTGAAAAGATCAACATTCGGGTGGTGATTGTTGAAAAGAGTATGTTGTGGGGGGAATAGTTTAAAAGATCCGTGTTTCCAAATTAAAGGCCCGACAAGGGACCTCCTCAACACTGAAGGAAAATAGCTTGGTTGTCAGGGGGCCAAGACTTTTTAACCAGCTTCCAAAGGACCTCAGAAACGTTACAGGGGTCAAAGTTGAAGTCTTCAAGAGAAGACTAGATGGAGAGCGCAAGAAAGCAACTCGCTCCTCCACCAAGCCAGACCTAGAAGCGGGGCCACCAGCTTAACCTTCGTGTGAAAGAGAGCAAACGCACGGAACAGCAACGAGGTTAACGATATATATATACACACACACACACACACACACACACATATATATATATATATATATATTAATATTATATATATAGATATATATATATATATATATTAGGGTGTCTCTTATTTTCGAAGTGTTGATTTGTTTAGGTTGCGCCCCCTCAACCAGTTCCATTGGTTGAAAAAACATCACATATAAATTGTTTTTTTGATTGAACAATTTTTAGAGGTCGCCCCCGCTTATTAAAGTTCATAAAATATAGCTATTATTTATGCAATTAATATTTGAAATTACTAGCAGTTGTCAAGTATACTAAACATATGTTTTTAATTAATTAATCATCATATTTATGATGAATTCAATTAAATGAATATATTAGAGATAATTGTCAAGTTTGTAGCTGAAAATATTGCTTGATAAGACAAGATCAACCTGTTTAAACATGTTTCATCAAGAATGCTCCAAACTCAACTGGAGAAGCACAAGCTGAAGCCGTCTTTAACTGCCTGAATGAATGGGGAATTACAGAGAGAGTAAAAGCAATTTGTTTCGATACAACAGCTTCAAACACGGGTCAATATAGTGGAGCCTGTGCTCTCATCGAAGCAAAATTGGGACATGATGTTTTGTACTTGCCTTGTAGACACCATGTTTTAGATTTATGTTGGGAGCTACATTTGAAGCAACATTGGGATCTACATCAAACTGGTCCAGAGATATTGATCTTTAAGCGTTTTCGTGACAATTGGACTTCTGTTGATCAAAGCCAGTTCCAAACAGGTGAGACAGACACGATTACTAAAGAAGCATTATCCAGTCTAAAAAACTGAACTAATTCAGTTTGCTAGATCCCTGGCACCTTTGCTACGGGATGACTATCAAGAACTTTGGATCTGTCCATCATTTTCTTGGAGGTGTCCCCAATAAAGGCATCAAGTTTCGTGCACCAGGTGCCATGCATCGAGCTCGCTGGATGCCAAAGCGCTCTATTCTATCAAGATGTGGCTTTTTCGAAACCAGTTCAAGATGACTAAGACTGAAGAACGAGGAATTCGAGATCTTTCCCTTTTTTCTGTTCTCATCTATATGAAGGCTTGGACAACATCCTCACTCCCTATTGAAACCCCACTTAATGACTGGCTCCTTATGAGGTAATTGATTAATTATCCTAACAAAAAGATTTCTGATGCAACTAAAAAAAAGCTCTCTAACCACTTATGGTACCTGTCTGAAGAAGCAGTTGGTCTTGCTTTCTTTGATGAGCGAATTACTACAGATGTAAAGAAACGCATGGTAAAGGCATTAGAAGATGAGTCCACTGATAGACCACCCAAGCGTCCTCGGATTCCTGAATCGACCTTCTGCTCTGGTGAAGGACTACACCAACTTGTTACAAGAAATACTGGAGAATTCTTTACTAAGCTGAATTTGCCAGAAGGATTTCTGAACAAGGACACCCAGCACTTGGACATCCAACTGTGAATATTTAAGGGCCAGAGCTATTTTGCAGCTCTATCTGTTGTAAATGACCGGGCAGAACGTGCAGTAGCTTTAGTTCAAGAGCTGAATAAGAAATTGACAGTGGGGAAGAGCAGCTCCAGTTCATGCTCCAAATTGTTGCAAAACACTGCCAGAGTCACCCAGTTCCATCAAAAACTGTTCTTCTCAAAAATAACCATCAATGAGGTCGCACCTTAAAAATACACCATATTGTATAAATCATTGTATATTAAATAAATGTTGTATAAGGAAATAATGCTAATTAAAGTAATTAAAGTATGTAAATAGCACTGGCATTTTGAATTATCTCTATATAATAAACTAATGGTTTTTTTTTGTTGCAATGCTTCATTGCTGATTGTATATAAAAAAAGAGCCAGGAAGCATTTTGGATAGGAGAAAAAGGATTGGGATAAGAAGGACTGAGGACAAAGGATGGATTATAACAACATCAGGATAGGTTAGAAAAGGATCAATGATAAACAAGAAGGCATTACTTATAAAAACGAATCAAACTAAAAAAGAAGGAAGGAATTATGTGTATAATGAGCATAATCATATGTCAGGAGCTATTATGCCATGGTCAC
>JAJOZX010022176.1:0-18829 GCA_023014485.1 Bathynomus jamesi
TGCACAATAAAAAGACGCTCGAATGGTGAATGGCGACCTGTAGGTGTGCGCAAAAAACTGTTATATATATATATATAATATATATAAGGATTCATTTCTGAAATAATATATTAGACTAGCAAAAGGTCGGCGCTAGACGCCGATTTTGCTAGATCTGCGGTGCTTCGGGTGAATTGTCGGCCTACGGCGTATTTTATTTTCAACTTCAGTAGCCCTTTACCTGGATATCATTCCTATTCCTCTCACCTTGGGCCTCAGTAATTGGGGTGCCTGCGGCTTCCCACTTACTGGCAAACCAATTATTCATTCAATAAAACTACAGAAAAGAACGCAGCCATGAAAATCAAAAGCTTCACAAATCTTAATACAATGAGCTCGGATTTGAAGCCTAAGATTTTCATGACTGCTTTCATTTTAATAGTTTATTGACCAAATAACTGAACCGACAGTAATTGGGGCCCTGCAGCCCGCCAAATCATAGTTTTCATTGTTCGAGTGCATCAATAATATTTTATAGTGTTCCATTAGTTGTGATAAGCATGATCCTCCTGACCGGAATCGATGTTGGTTATCATTTTTTTTCTGAGTTTCCCCATTAACCCCACCCCCTCCCCCATTACCCCACCCCTCCCCCATTTTGCGCCAAAATTATGATTAAAAATAAAGAAATGGGAAGAACTGTACCCCTAAAAGGGGGAGAAGGATTTATGTTAAGGAATTTTTTTTTTTAGCATGGGTACTGCACAATAAGAAGACGCATCGAATGGTGAATGGCGACCTGTAGATGTGCGCAAAAAAACTGTTACATATATATATATATATATATATATATATATATATATATATATATATACATACAGGGCGTCCCAAAAAAATGTATACACACTTTAAATACTTATAAAGGCAGTGTTTATTAAAATACATTTCATTTTCAAAATGTAATAGAATCTACAGACATTATTTAATTGTTTTGTCAACGCCTGTTTTCAAACTGACGTCCGTTCTGGTCCAGGCACTGCTGATAACGCGAAGCAATGGAATCGCAAACATCACGAAACATTTCGTTTGGTATTTGTGTGCATTCTCGTTCAATGGCTGCTCTCAATTCAGCGACTGTTGCAGGTTTTATAGCGTAGACTTTGTCTTTTAAGTATCCCCATAAAAAAAGTCTAGTGGTGTGAGGTCTGTGAACGCGGAGGGTATTCTACGAAACCCCTTCGTCCAATCCACATCCACATCGTGCCAAGTACCACTCGCAATACTCCACTCTTCGGTCCGGATCATCTCATTAATAGCATGGACTAATCTTGGAATGTAACTTTTCCATTGACAGCGCTTCAAAATGCGTTGGACAGACGATTCTGAAATTCCTACCTCACGACTCGCTTGCCGCACAGATTTTCTTGGACTTTGGTGATACGTTTCCAGTACTCTTTCTTGCTTTGTAGGGCTTGTCGATGTCCGTGGTCTTCCGGAACGCTTCTTGTGGACATTCTGAACAGTTCCATCGGCTTCAAACTTATCTCTAATTCGAGTGATGGTAAGTCGCGTTGGTGGATCTGTTCGAAACTCCCTCCTAAACTGTCTTTGCACTTCAACTGCGTTTTCACACTTCCAGTAGCATTTTAGAATGAATTTCCTTTGATCAAAGCTTAGTCTGACTGCCATTATTAATTCTAATGGGTTTAACTTGGAAAGAAAGAAACATCAATTGAGCTATCAACTGTTAAAGTGTGTATACATTTTTTTGGGACGCCCTGTGTATATATATATATATATATATATATATATATATATATATATATATATATATATATATATATATATATATATAAGGCTTCATTTCTGAAATAGTATATTAGACTACCAAAAGGTCGGCGCTACGCGCCGATTTTGCTACATCTGCGGTGATTCGGCTGAATTGTGGGCCTTCGGCGTATTTTATTTTGAACATCAGGAGCCCTTTATCTGGATATCATTCCTATTCCTCTCACATTGGGCCTCAGTAATTGGGGTGCCTGCGGCCTTAAAGTTACTGGCAAACCAATTATTCATTCAATAAAACTAAAGAAAAGAACGCAGCCATGAAAATCTAAAGTTTCACAAATCTTAATACAATTGTTATAGTGTTCCATTAGTTGTGATAAGCATGATCTTCCTGACCGGAATCGATGTTGGTTATCATTTTTTTTCTGAGTTTCCCCATTAACCCAACCCCCTCCCCCATTACCCCACCCCTCCCCCATTTTGTGCCAAAATTATGATTAAAAATGAAGAAATGGGAAGAACTGTACCCCTAAAAGGGGGGGAAGGATTTATGTTATGGAATTTTTTTTAGCATGGGCACTGCACAATAAAAAGACGCATCGAATGGTGAATGGCGACCTGTAGGTGTACGCAAAAAAATTGTTACATATATATATACATATACGTATATATATATATAATATATATATATTAATATATATATATATATATATATATATATATATAAGGCTTCATTTCTGAAATAGTATATTAGACTAGCAAAAGGTCTGCGCTACGCGCCGATTTTGCTAGATCTGCTGTTCTTCGGCTGAATTGTGGGCCTACGGCGTATTTTATTTTGAACATCAGTAGCCCTTTATCTGGATATCATTCCTATTCCTCTCACCTTGGGCCTCAGTAATTGTGGTGCCTACGGCCTTCCAGTTAGTGGGAAACCAATTATTCATTCAATAAAACTACAGAAAAGAATGCAGCCATGAAAATCTAAAGCTTCACAAATCTTAATACAATTGTTATAGTGTTCCTTTTGTTGTGATAAGCATGATCTTCCTGACCGGAATCGATGTTGGTTATCATTTTTTTTCTGAGTTTCCCCATTAACCCCACCCCCTCCCAAATTACCCCACCTCTCTCCCCCAATAACCCCTCCCTCACCCCTCTCCCCCATTTACCCCCACCATTCCCCGATTACCCCCAAGGGGGAAGGGGGTTGGCACCTTGCAAAGGATTTACTTTAACTTTTTTTTGAAGGGGGCTGGCACCTTGCAAAGGATTTACTTTAATTTTTTTTCGGTTACATATATATATCGCATCTATTTTTCTGAGTTTCCCCATTAACCCCACCCCCTCCCCCATTACCCCCCCTACCCCATTTTGGGCCAAAATTATGATTAAAAGTGAAGAAATGGGAAGAACTGTACCCCTAAAAGGGGGGGAAGGATTTATTTTAGAGAATTTTTTTTTAGCATGGGCACTGCACAATGAAAAGACGCATCGAATGTTGAAAGGCGTGCTGTAGGTGTGCGCAAAAAAACTGTTACATATATATATATAAGGCTTCATTTCTGAAATAGTATATTAGACTAGCAAAAGGTCGGCGCTACGCGCCGATTTCGCTAGATCTGCGGTGCTTCGGCTGAATTGTGGGCCTACGGCGTATTTTATTTTGAACATCAGTAGCCCTTTATCTGGATATCATTCCTATTCCTCTCACCTTGGGCCTCAGTAATTGGGGTTCCTGCGGCCTTCCAGTTACTGGCAAACCAATTATTCATTCAATAAAACTATAGAAAAGAACGCAGCCATGAAAATCTAAAGCTTTACAAATCTTAATACAATCAGCTCGGATTTGAAGGCTAAGATTTTCATGACTGCATTCATTTCTATAGTTTTATTGACCAAATAACGGAACCGACAGTAATTGGGGGCCCTGCGGCCCGCCAAATGATAGTTTTCATTTTTTCGAGTGCATCGATAATATTGTTATAGTGTTCCATTACTTGTGAAAAGTATGATCTTCCTGACCAGAATCGATGTTCGTTATCATTTTTTTTTCTGAGTTTCCCAATTAACCCCACCCCCTCCCCCATTACCCCACCCCTCTCCCCCAATACCCCCAATTGGGGAGGGGGCTGGCACTTTGCAAAGGATTTACTTTAATTTTTTTTAATGGGGCTGGCACCTTGCAAATGATTTACTTTAATTTTTTTTTGGTGACATATATATCGCATCTATTTTTCTGAGTTTCCCCATTAACACCACCCTTTCCCCCATTACCCCACCCCTCCCCCATTTTGTGCCAAAATTATGATTAAAAATGAAGAAATGGGAAGAACTGTACCCCTAAAAGGGGGGGGGGCCAGGATTTATGTTCGGGAATTTTTTTTTAGCATGGGCACTGCAAAATAAAAAGAAGCATCGAATGGTGAATGGCGACCTGTAGGTGTGCGCAAAAAAAACTGTTACATATATATATATATATATATATATATATATATATACATATATATATATATATATATATATATATATAAGGCTTCATTTCTGAATAGTATATTAGACTAGCAAAAGGACGGAGCTACGCGCCGATTTTCCTAGATCTGCGGTGCTTCTGCTGAATTGTGGGCCTAGGGCGTATTTTATTTTGAACATCAGTAGCCATTTATCTGGATATCATTCGTATTCCTCTAAACTTGGGCCTCAGTAATTGGGGTGCCTGCGGCCTTCCAGTTACTGGCAAACCAATTATTCATTCAATAAAACTACAGAAAAGAACGCAGCCATGAAAATCTAAAGCTTCATAAATCTTAATACAATGAGCTCGGGTTTGAAGCCTAAGATTTTCATGACTGCGTTCATTTTTATAGTTTTATTGACCAAATAACTGAACCGACAGTAATTGGGGGCCCTGCGGCCCGCCAAATCATAGTTTTCATTGTTTCGAGCGCAACAATAATATTGTTATAGTGTTCCATTAGTTGTGATAAGCATCATCTTCCTGACTGGAGTCGATGTTGGTTATCATTTTTTTTACTGAGTTTCCCCATTAACCCCACCCCTCCCCCATTACCCCACACCTCTCCCCCAATACCCCCTCCCCCACCCCTTTCCCCCATTTACCCCACCGTTCCCTCATTAACCCCAAGGGGGAGAAGGGGGCTGGCACCTTGCAAAGGATTTACTTTAATTTTTTTTGAAGGGGGCTGGCACCTTGCAAAGGATTTACTTTAATTTTTTTTTGGTTACATACATATATCGCATCTATTTTTCTGAGTTTCCCCATTAACCCCACCCCCTCCCCCATTACCCCACCCCTCCCCAATTTTGTGGCAAAATTATGATTAAAAATGAAGAAATGGGAAGAACTGTACCCCTAAAAGGGGAGGGCGAGGATTTATGTTCGGGAATTTTTTTTTAGCAGTGGCACTGCACAATAAAAAGACGCATCGAATGGTGAAAACCGCATTGTTCTACACCAATTGTAGCGACCTGTAGGTGTGCGCAAAAAAACTGTTATATATATATATATATAAGGCTTCATATCTGAAATAGTATATTAGACTAGCAAAGGGTCGGCGCTACGCGCCGATTTTGCTAGATCTGTGGTGCTTCGCTGAATTGTGGGCCGACGGCGTATTTTATTTTGATCATCAGTAGCCCTTTATCTGGATATCATTTCTATTCCTCTCACCTCGGGCCTCAGTAATTGGGGTGCCTGCGGCCTTCCAGTTACTGCAAACCAATTATTCATTCAATAAAACAACAGAAAAGAACGCAGCCATGAAAATCTAAACTTTCACAAATCTTAATACAATTGTTATAGTGTTCCATTAGTTGTGATAAGCATGATCTTCCTGACCGGAATCGATGTTGGTTATCATTTTTTTTTCTGAGTTTCCCCATTAACCCCACCCCCTCCCCCATTACCCCACCCCTCTCCCCCAATAGCCCTTCCCCTTCCCTCTCCCACATTTACCCCACCAATTTTTTCTGAGTTTCCCCATTAACCCCACCCCCTCCCCCATTAACCATCCTTCTCCCAATACCCCTCCCCCCAACCCTCTCCCCCATTTACCCCCACCATTCCCCCATTACCCCCAAGGGGGAAAGGGGGCTGGCACCTTGCAAAGGATTTACTTTAATTTTTTGGTTACATATATATATCGCATCTATTTTCTGAGTTTCCCCATTAACCCCACCCCCTCCCCCGTTACCCTACCCCTCTCCCCCAATACCCCCCCCCACCCCTCTCCCCATTTACCCCACCCCCTCCCCCATTACCCCACCCCTCTCCCCCAATACCCCCTCCCCCACCCCTCTTCCCCATTTACCCCACCAATATTTTTTCTGAGTTTCCCTTTAACCCCTCCCCCTCACCCATTACCCCACCCATCTCCCCAATACCCCTCCCCACCCCTCACCCATTACCCCACCCATCTCCCCCAATACCCCCTCCCCACCCTCTCCCACAATACCCCTCCCCCACCCCTCTCCCCCCATTTACCGCAACATTCCCCCATTAAGCCCAAGGGGGGAAGGGGGCTGGCACTTTGCAAAGGATTTACTTTAAATTTTTTTTGAAGGGGGCTAGCACCTTGCAAAGGATTTACTTTAATTTTTTTTTGGTGACATATATTCGCATCTATTTTTCTGAGTTCCCCCATTAACCCCACCCCCTCCCCCATTACCCCACCTCTCCCCATTTTGTGCCAAAATTATGATTAAAAATGAAGAAATGGGAAGAACTGTACCCCTAAAAGGGGGGGAAGGATTTATGTTAGGGAATTTTTTTTTAGCATTGGCATTGCACAATAAAAAGACGCATCGAATGGTGAATGGCGACCTGTAGGTGTGCGCAAAAAAACTGTTATATATATATATATATATATAAGGATTCATTTCTGAAATAGTATATTAGACTAGCAAAAGGTCGGCGCTAGACGCCGATTTTGCTAGATCTGCGGTGCTTCGGGTGAATTGTCGGCCTACGGCGTATTTTATTTTCAACTTCAGTAGCCCTTTACCTGGATATCATTCCGATTCCTCTCACCTTGGGCCTCAGTAATTGGGGTGCCTGCGGCTTCCCACTTACTGGCAAACCAATTATTCATTCAATAAAACTACAGAAAAGAACGCAGCCATGAAAATCAAAAGCTTCACAAATCTTAATACAATGAGCTCGGATTTGAAGCCTAAGATTTTCATGACTGCGTTCATTTTTATAGTTTTATTGACCAAATAACTGAACCGACAGTAATTGGGGGCCCTGCAGCCCGCCAAATCATAGTTTTCATTGTTTCGAGTGCATCAATAATATTGTTATAGTGTTCCATTAGTTGTGATAAGCATGATCTTCCTGACCGGAATCGATGTTGGTTATCATTTTTTTTCTGAGTTTCCCCATTAACCCCACCCCCTCCCCCATTACCCCACCCCTCCCCCATTTTGCGCCAAAATTATGATTAAAAATAAAGAAATGGGAAGAACTGTACCCCTAAAAGGGGGAGAAGGATTTATGTTAAGGAATTTTTTTTTTTTAGCATGGGTACTGCACAATAAGAAGGACGCATCGAATGGTGAATGGCGACCTGTAGATGTGCGAAAAAAACTGTTACATATATATTATATATATATATATATATATATATAAATATATATAATATATATATATATATACATACAGGGCGTCCCAAAAAAATGTATACACACTTTAAATACTTATAAAGGCAGTGTTTATTAAAATACATTTCATTTCAAATGTAATAGAATCTACAGACATTATTTAATTGTTTTGTCAACGCCTGTTTTCAAACTGACGTCCGTTCTGGTCCAGGCACTGCTGATAACGCGAAGCAATGGAATCGCAAACATCACGAAACATTTCGTTTGGTATTT
Organism: Bathynomus jamesi; assembly: GCA_023014485.1. NCBI lineage: Eukaryota > Metazoa > Arthropoda > Malacostraca > Isopoda > Cirolanidae > Bathynomus > Bathynomus jamesi. The sequence goes on from JAJOZX010022176.1 coordinate 7,663, forward strand.
GTGTGCATTCTCGTTCAATGGCTGCTCTCAATTCAGCGACTGTTGCAGGTTTTATAGCGTAGACTTTGTCTTTTAAGTATCCCCATAAAAAAAGTCTAGTGGTGTGATGTCTGGTGAACGCGGAGGGTATTCTACGAAACCCCTTCGTCCAATCCACATCCACATCGTGCCAAGTACCACTCGCAATACTCCACTCTTCGGTCCGGATCATCTTCATTAATAGCATGGACTAATCTTGGAATGTAACTTTTCCATTGACAGCGCTTCAAAATGCGTTGGACAGACGATTCTGAAATTCCTACCTCACGACTCGCTTGCCGCACAGATTTTCTTGGACTTTGGTGATACGTTTCCAGTACTCTTCTTGCTTTGTAGGGCTTGTCGATGTCCGTGGTCTTCCGGAACGCTTTTGTGGACATTCTGAACAGTTCATCGGCTTCAAACTTATCTCTAATTCGAGTGATGGTAAGTCGCGTTGGTGGATCTGTTCGAAACTCCCTCCTAAACTGTCTTTGCACTTCAACTGCGTTTTCACACTTCCAGTAGCATTTTAGAATGAATTTCCTTTGTTCAAAGCTTAGTCTGACTGCCATTATTAATTCTAATGTGTTTAACTTGGAAAGAAAGAAACATCAATTGAGCTATCAGCTGTTAAAGTGTGTATACATTTTTTTGGGACGCCCTGTGGTATATATATATATATATATATATATATATAAGGCTTCATTTCTGAAATAGTATATTAGACTACCAAAAGGTCGGCGCTCCGCGCCGATTTTGCTACATCTGCGGTGATTCGGCTGAATTGTGGGCCTTCGGCGTATTTTATTTTGAACATCAGTAGCCCTTTATCTGGATATCATTCCTATTCCTCTCACCTTGGGCCTCAGTAATTGGGGTGCCTGCGGCCTTAAAGTTACTGGCAAACCAATTATTCATTCAATAAAACTAAAGAAAAGAACGCAGCCATGAGAATCTAAAGTTTCACAAATCTTAATACAATTGTTATAGTGTTCCATTAGTTGTGATAAGCATGATCTTCCTGACCGGAATCGATGTTGGTTATCATTTTTTTCTGAGTTTCCCCATTAACCCCACCCCCTCCCACATTACCCCACCCTCTCCCCCAATAACCCCTCCCTCACCCCTCTCCCCCATTTACCCCCACCATTCCCAGATTACCCCAAGGGGGAAGGGGGTTGGCACCTTGCAAGGATTTACTTTAACTTTTTTTTGAAGGGGCTGGCACCTTGCAAAGGATTTACTTTAATTTTTTTTTGGTTACATATATATATCGCATCTATTTTTCTGAGTTTCCCCATTAACCCCACCCCTCCCCCATTACCCCACCCCTACCCCATTTTGGGCCAAAATTATGATTAAAAGTGAAGAAATGGGAAGAACTGTGCCCCTAAAAGGGGGGGAAGGATTTATTTTAGAGAATTTTTTTTTAGCATGGGCACTGCACAATGAAAAGACGCATCGAATGTTGAAAGGCGTGCTGTAGGTGTGCGCAAAAAAACTGTTAATATATATATATATATATATATATATATATATATAATGCTTCATTTCTGAAATAGTATATTAGACTAGCAAAAGGTCGGCGCTACGCGCCGATTTCGCTAGATCTGCGGTGCTTCGGCTGAATTGTGGGCCTACGGCGTATTTTATTTTGAACATCAGTTGCCCTTTATCTGGATATCATTCCTATTCCTCTCACCTTGGGCCTCAGTAATTGGGGTGCCTGCGGCCTTCCAGTTACTGGCAAACCAATTATTCATTCAATAAAACTATAGAAAAGAACGCAGCCATGAAAATCTAAAGCTTTTCAAATCTTAATACAATGAGCTCGGATTTGAAGCCCAAGATTTTCATGACTGCGTTCATTTCTATAGTTTTATTGACCAAATAACTGAACCGACAGTACTTGGGGGCCCTGCGGCCCGCCAAATCATAGTTTTCATTGTTTCGAGTGCATCAATAATATTGTTATAGTTTTCCATTAGTTGTGATAAGCATGATCCTCCTGACCGGAATCGGTGTTGGTTATCATTTTTTTTCTGAGTTTCCCCATTAACCCCACCCCCTCCCCCATTACCCCACCCCTCCCCCATTTTGTGCCAAAATTATGATTAAAAATAAAGAAATGGGAAGAACTGTACCCCTAAAAGGGGGAGAAGGATTTATGTTAGGGAATTTTTTTTTTTAGCATGGGTACTGCACAATAAGAAGACGCATCGAATGATGAATAGCGACCTGTAGATGTGCGCAAAAAAACTGTTACACATATATATATATATATATATATATATATATACAGGGTGTTTGAAAACTTTCTGTACAAATTGTAATGGGGGATAGGCAACACCAAGACAAACCCTTTTTGTCTATAAGTGTATGTCCGCTGACGTCACCATTCGGCGCGAGAGGGCGCCGCTGCAATTGGCTAAAAGGTGAAGTGGGCTAGACTCGCGCTTGCCGCGGGCATTCTTAAATCGGACGTAGTACGCGTAACATGTTTATTTAAAGAAGGCATGTTTATATAAAGAAGGTGCTGAAAGTTGCGACCGGTAGCATCAATGCATGCCCGACAGCGTCGAAGCATTGACCGACGTACACGTCGAAAGATTCCCGGCATTTCGGGAACAGTTCCAGCGGCGACAGCGATTCTTGCTACGAGGTCTTCTTCTGAGTAAATGGGAGTCTCGTACACGAGGTTCTTCATGTGTCCCCACAGGAAGAAATCGAGGCATGTTAAATCGGGCGATCTCGGTGGCCAGGCTACGGGCCCACCCTGGCCTATCCATCGGTCCCCAAAAGTGGCGTTCAGATAATCCCGCACATCGTTGCTGGAGTGTGCTGGGGCCCGTCGTGTTGAAACCACATTCGTCTACGAATAGCCACGGGAACATCTTCCAGCAGTTCCGGCAACGTTTCTTCAAGAAATATCCGATAAACCCGCCCGTCGAGTCGGGCAGCAGCAGGTACGGCCCAATCAACTTGCCATGGACGATACCCGCCCAAACATTGACGGCGAACCGTTCTTGATGAGCATGCACCCGTGTAGCATGTGGATTTGCGTCCGCCCACACGTGAGAATTGTGCATGTTAAACACACCCTCACGTGTGAAACAGGCCTCATCTGAGAACAGCACATAAGCCGGAAAATTAGGCTGCACCGCTGTCTGCTGCAGAAACCAGCGTGCGAATTCCACACGAAGAGGGTAATCCCGAGGTTGTAATGCCTGGACTCTCTGACGATGAAACGGATGTAACTGCTGCTCGAGCAACACTCTCCAGACCAGGTCGTGGTTCACACCGAGGATACGTGCAACACCTCGCGTGCTTGCGCTTGGATTGTCCTCAAATCGCCGTAGGATTTCTTCTTCCATGTCAGGATTGCGCACGTTTCTCTCCCGACCAGTGTCATGCATGTTTACATGGAATGTTCCAGTTTCTCGCAGTCGCCGATGCAAATGCGAAACGTTTGGTGGTTGGCACACGTCTGTTTGGGAAGCGCTGTCGGTACAACCTCACAGCAGCTCTTCCGTTTCCATTGGCAGCCCCATACACCATATGCATGTCAGCCATCTCAGCAGTCGTGAAGCGCTCCATGTTACGCGTACTACGTCCGATTTAAGAATGCCCGCGGCAAGCGCGAGTCTAGCCCACTTCACCTTTTAGCCAATTGCAGCGGCGCCCTCTCGCGCCGAATGGTGACGTCAGCGGACATACACTTATAGACGAAAAGGGTTTGTCTTGGTGTTGCCTATCCCCCATTACAATTTGTACAGAAAGTTTTCAAACACCCTGTATATATATATATATATGTATATATATATATATATATATATACATACAGGGCGTCTCAAAAAAATGTATACACACTTTAAATACTTATAAATGCAGTGTTTATTAAAATACATTTCATTTTCAAAATGTAATAGAATCTACAGACATTATTTAATTGTTTTGTCAACGCCTGTTTTCAAACTGACGTCCGTTCTGGTCCAGGCACTGCTGATAACGCGAAGCAATGGAATCGCAAACATCACGAAACATTTCGTTTGGTATTTGTGTGCATTCTCGTTCAATGGCTGCTCTCAATTCAGCGACTGTTGCAGGTTTTATAGCGTAGACTTTGTCTTTTAAGTATCCCCATAAAAAAAGTCTAGTGGTGTGAGGTCTGTTGAATGCGGAGGGTATTCTACGAAACCCCTTCGTCCAATCCACATCCACATCGTGCCAAGTACCACTCGCAATACTCCACTCTTCGGTCCGGATCATCTTCATTAATAGCATGGACTAATCTTGGAATGTAACTTTTCCATTGACAGCGCTTCAAAATGCGTTGGACAGACGATTCTGAAATTCCTACCTCACGACTCGCTTGCCGCACAGATTTTCTTGGACTTTGGTGATACGTTTCCAGTACTCTTTCTTGCTTTGTGGGGGCTTGTCGATGTCCGTGGTCTTCCGGAAAGCTTCTTGTGGACATTCTGAACAGTTCCATCGGCTTCAAACTTATCTCTAATTCGAGTGATGGTAAGTCGCGTTGGTGGATCTGTTTGAAACTCCCTCCTAAACTGTCTTTGCACTTCAACTGCGTTTTCACACTTCCAGTAGCATTTTAGAATGAATTTCCTTTGTTCAAGCTTAGTCTGACTGCCTTTATTAATTCTAATGGGTTTAACTTGGAAAGAAAGAAACATCAATTGAGCTATCAACTGTTAAAGTGTGTATACATTTTTTGGGACGCCCTGTGTATATATATATATATATATATATATATATATATATATATATATATATATATATATATATATATATAAGGCTTCATTTCTGAAATAGTATATTAGACTACCAAAAGGTCGGCGCTACGCGCCGATTTTGCTACATCTGCGGTGATTCGGCTGAATTGTGGGCCTTCGGCGTATTTTATTTTGAACATCAGTAGCCCTTTATCTGGATATCATTCCTATTCCTCTCACATTGGGCCTCAGTAATTGGGGTGCCTGCGGCCTTAAAGTTACTGGCAAACCAATTATTCATTCAATAAAACTAAAGAAAAGAACGCAGCCATGAAAATCTAAAGTTTCACAAATCTTAATACAATTGTTATAGTGTTCCATTAGTTGTGATAAGCATGATCTTCCTGACCGGAATCGATGTTGGTTATCATTTTTTTCTGAGTTCCCCATTAACCCAACCCCCTCCCCATTACCCCACCCCTCCCCATTTGTGCCAAAATTATGATTAAAAATGAAGAAATGGGAAGAACTGTACCCCTAAAAGGGGGGGAAGGATTATGTTATGGAATTTTTTTTTAGCATGGCACTGCACAATAAAAAGACGCATCGAATGGTGAATGGCGACCTGTAGGTGTACGCAAAAAAACTGTTACATAATATATACATATACATATATATATATATATATATATATATATATATATATATATATATATATAAGGCTTCATTTCTGAAATAGTATATTAGACTACCAAAAGGTCGGCGCTACGCGCCGATTTTGCTAGATCTGCTGTTCTTCGGCTGAATTGTGGGCCTACGGCGTATTTATTTTGAACATCAGTAGCCCTTATCTGGATATCATTCCTATTCCTCACCTTGGGCCTCAGTAATTGTGGTGCCTACGGCCTTCCAGTTAGTGGGAAACCAATTATTCATTCAATAAAACTACAGAAAAGAATGCAGCCATGAAAATCTAAAGCTTCACAAATCTTAATACAATGTTATAGTGTTCCTTTTGTTGTGATAAGCATGATCTTCCTGACCGGAATCGATGTTGGTTATCATTTTTTTCTAGTTTCCCCATTAACCCCACCCCCTCCCAAATTACCCCACCTCTCTCCCCCAATAACCCTCCCTCACCCCTCTCCCCATTTACCCCCACCTTTCCCCGATTACCCCCAAGGGGGAAGGGGGTTGGCACCTGCAAAGGATTTACTTTAACTTTTTTTGAAGGGGGCTGGCACCTTGCAAAGGATTACTTAATTTTTTTCGGTTACATATATATATCGCATCTATTTTTCTGAGTTTCCCCATTAACCCCACCCCCTCCCCCATTACCCCACCCCTACCCCATTTTGGGCCAAAATTATGATTAAAAGTGAAGAAATGGAAGAACTGTACCCCTAAAAGGGGGGAAGGATTTATTTTAGAGAATTTTTTTTTAGCATGGGCACTGCACAATGAAAAGACGCATCGAATGTTGAAAGGCGTGCTGTAGGTGTGCGCAAAAAAACTGTTACATATATATATATATATATATAAGGCTTCATTCTGAAATAGTATATTAGACTAGCAAAAGGTCGGCGCTACGCGCCGATTCGCTAGATCTGCGGTGCTTCGGCTGAATTGTGGGCCTACGGCGTATTTATTTGAACATCAGTAGCCCTTTATCTGGATATCATTCCTATTCCTCTCACCTTGGGCCTCAGTAATTGGGGTTCCTGCGCCTTCCAGTACTGGCAAACCAATTATTCAATTCAATAAAACTATAGAAAAGAACGCAGCCATGAAAATCTAAAGCTTTACAAATCTTAATACAATCAGCTCGGATTTGAAGGCTAAGATTTTCATGACTGCGTTCATTTCTATAGTTTTATTGACCAAATAACGGAACCGACAGTAATTGGGGGCCCTGCGGCCCGCCAAATGATAGTTTTCATTTTTTCGAGTGCATCGATAATATTGTTATAGTGTTCCATACTTGTGAAAAGTATGATCTTCCTGACCAGAATCGATGTTCGTTATCATTTTTTTTCTGAGTTTCCCAATTAACCCCACCCCCTCCCCCATTACCCCACCCCTCTCCCCCAATACCCCCAATTGGGGAGGGGGCTGGCACTTTGCAAAGGATTACTTTAATTTTTTTAATGGGGCTGGCACCTTGCAAATGATTTACTTTAATTTTTTTTGGTGACATATATATCGCATCTATTTTTCTGAGTTCCCCATTAACACCACCCTTTCCCCCATTACCCCACCCTCCCCCATTTTGTGCCAAAATTATGATTAAAAATGAAGAAATGGGAAGAACTGTACCCCTAAAAGGGGGGGGGCCAGGATTTATGTTCGGGAATTTTTTTTAGCATGGGCACTGCAAAATAAAAAGAAGCATCGAATGGTGAATGGCGACCTGTAGGTGTGCGCAAAAAAACTGTTACATATATATATATAATATATATATATATATATATAATATATATATATATAAGGCTTCATTTCTGAAATAGTATATTAGACTAGCAAAAGGACGGAGCTACGCGCCGATTTTCCTAGATCTGGTGCTCTGCTGAATTGTGGGCCTAGGGCGTATTTTTTTTGAAACATCAGTAGCCACTTATCTGGATATCATTCGTATTCCTCTAAACTTGGGCCTCAGTAATTGGGGTGCCTGCGGCCTTCCAGTTACTGCAAACCAATTATTCATTCAATAAAACTACAGAAAAGAACGCAGCCATGAAATCTAAAGCTTCGTAAATCTTAATACAATGACCTCGGTTTGAAGCCTAAGATTTTCATGACTGCGTTCATTTTTATAGTTTTATTGACCAAATAACTGAACCGACAGTAATTGGGCCTGCGGCCCGCCAAATCATAGTTTTCATTGTTTCGAGCGCAACAATAAATTGTTATAGTGTTCCATTAGTTTGTGATAAGCATCATCTTCCTGACTGGAGTCGATTTGGTTATCATTTTTTTTACTGAGTTTCCCCATTAACCCACCCCCTCCCCATTACCCCACACCTCTCCCCAATCCCCTCCCCCACCCCTTCCCCCATTTACCCCACCGTTCCCTCATTAACCCCAAGGGAGAAGGGGGCTGGCACTTGCAAAGGATTACTTTAATTTTTTTTGAAGGGGCTGGCACCTTGCAAAGGATTTACTTTAATTTTTTTTTGTTACATACATATATCGCATCTATTTTTCTGAGTTTCCCCATTAACCCCACCCCCCTCCCCCATTACCCCAACCCCTCCCCAATTTTGGGCAAAATTATGATTAAAAATGAAGAAATGGGAAGAACTGTACCCCTAAAAGGGGAGGGCGAGGATTTATGTTCGGGAATTTTTTTTTAGCAGTGGCACTGCACAATAAAAAGACGCATCGAATGGTGAAAACGCATTATTCTACACAATTGTAGCGACCTGTAAGTGTGCGCAAAAAAACTTACATATATATATATAAGGCTTCATATCTGAAATAGTATATTAGACTAGGAAAGGTCGGCGCTACGCGCCGATTTTGCTAGATCTGTGGTGCTTCGCTGAATTGTGGGCCGACGGCGTATTTTATTTTGATCATCAGTAGCCCTTTATCTGGATATCATTTCTATTCCTCTCACCTCGGCCTCAGTAATTGGGGCCTGCGGCCTTCCAGTTACTGCAAACCAATTATTCATTCAATAAAAGAACAGAAAAGAACGCAGCCATGAAAATCTAAACTTTCACAAATCTTAATACAATTGTTATAGTGTTCCATTAGTTGTGATAAGCATGATCTTCCTGACCGGAATCGATGTTGGTTATCATTTTTTTTTCTGAGTTTCCCCATTAACCCCCCCCTCCCCATTACCCCACCCCTCTCCCCCAATAGCCCTCCCCCTTCCCTCTCCCACATTTACCCCACCAATTTTTTTCTGAGTTTCCCCATTAACCCCACCCCCTCCCCCATTAACCCATCCTTCTCTCCCAATACCCCCTCCCCCAACCCTCTCCCCCATTTACCCCCACCATTCCCCCATTACCCCCAAGGGGGAAAGGGGGCTGGCACCTTGCAAAGGATTTACTTTAATTTTTTGGTTACATATATATATCGCATCTATTTTTCTGAGTTTCCCCATTAACCCCACCCCTCCCCCGTTACCCTACCCCTCTCCCCCAATACCCCCTCCCCCACCCCTCTCCCCATTTACCCCACCCCCTCCCCCTTACCCCACCCCTCTCCCCCAATACCCCCTCCCCCACCCCTCTTCCCCATTTACCCCACCAATATTTTTTCTGAGTTTCCCTTTAACCCCTCCCCCCTCACCCATATACCCCCCCCAAACCCCCCACCCCCCTCCCCCCACCCCCTCCCCCACCCCTATTTACCGCAACATTCCCCCATTAAGCCCAAGGGGGGAAGGGGGTGGCACTTTGCAAAGGATTTACTTTAAATTTTTTTTGAAGGGGGCTAGCACCTTGCAAAGGATTTACTTTAATTTTTTTTTGGTGACATATATTCGCATCTATTTTTCTGAGTTCCCCATTAACCCCACCCCCTCCCCCATTACCCCACCTCTCCCCCATTTTGTGCCAAAATTATGATTAAAAATGAAGAAATGGGAAGAACTGTACCCCTAAAAGGGGGGAAGGATTTATGTTAGGGAATTTTTTTTTAGCATTGGCATTGCACAATAAAAAGACGCATCGAATGGTGAATGGCGACCTGTAGGTGTGCGCAAAAAACTGTTATATATATATATATATATATAAGGATTCATTTCTGAAATAGTATATAGACTAGCAAAAGGTCGCGCTAGACGCCGATTTTGCTAGATCTGCGGTGCTTCGGTGAATTGTCGGCCTACGGCGTATTTATTTTCAACTTCAGTAGCCCTTTACCTGGATATCATTCCTATTCCTCTCACCTGGGCCTCAGTAATTGGGGGCCTGCGGCTTCCACTTGGCAAACCAATTATTCATTCAATAAAATACAGAAAAGAACGCAGCCATGAAAATCAAAAGCTTCACAAATCTTAATACAATGAGCTCGGATTTGAAGCCTAAGATTTTCATGACTGCGTTCATTTTTATAGTTTTATTGACCAAATAACTGAACCGACAGTAATTGGGGCCCTGCAGCCCGCCAAATCATAGTTTTCATTGTTTCGAGTGCATCAATAATATTGTTATAGTGTTCCATTAGTTGTGATAAGCATGATCTTCCTGACCGGAATCGATGTTGGTTATCATTTTTTTCTGAGTTCCCCATTAACCCCACCCCCTCCCCCATTACCCCACCCCTCCCCCATTTTGCGCCAAATTATGATTAAAATAAAGAAATGGGAAAAACTGTACCCTAAAAGGGGGAGAAGGATTTATGTTAAGGAATTTTTTTTTTTAGCATGGGTACTGCACAATAAGAAGACGCACGAATGGTGAATGGCGACCTGTAGATGTGCGCAAAAAAACTGTTTAATATATATATATATATATATATATATATATATATATATAATATATATATACATACAGGGCGTCCCAAAAAAATGTATACACACTTTAAATACTTATAAAGGCAGTGTTTATTAAAATACATTTCATTTTCAAAATGTAATAGAATCTACAGACATTATTTAATTGTTTTGTCAACGCCTGTTTTCAAACTGACGTCCGTTCTGGTCCAGCACTGCTGATAACGCGAAGCAATGGAATCGCAACATCACGAAACATTTCGTTTGGTATTTGTGTGCATTCTCGTTCAATGGCTGCTCTCAATTCAGCGACTGTTGCAGGTTTATAGCGTAGACTTTGTCTTTTAAGTATCCCATAAAAAAAGTCTAGTGGTGTGAGGTCTGGTGAACGCGGAGGGTATTCTACGAAACCCCTTCGTCCAATCCACATCCACATCGTGCCAAGTACACTCGCAATACTCCACTCTTCGGTCCGGATCATCTTCATTAATAGCATGGACTAATCTTGGAATGTAACTTTTCCATTGACAGCGCTTCAAAAGCGTGGACAGACGATTCTGAAATTCCTACCTCACGACTCGCTTGCCGCACAGATTTTCTTGGACTTTGGTGATACGTTTCCAGTACTCTTCTTGCTTTGTAGGGCTTGTCGATGTCCGTGGTCTTCCGGAACGCTTTTGTGGACATTCTGAACAGTTCCATCGGCTTCAAACTTATCTCTAATTCGAGTGATGGTAAGTCGCGTTGGTGGATCTGTTCGAAACTCCCTCCTAAACTGTCTTTGCACTTCAACTGCGTTTTCACACTTCCAGTAGCATTTTAGAATGAATTTCCTTGATCAAAGACTTAGTCTGACTGCCATTATTAATTCTAATGGGTTTAACTGGAAAGAAAGAAACATCAATTGAGCTATCAGCTGTTAAAGTGTGTATACATTTTTTTGGGACGCCCTGTGGATATA